>JARQTG010000349.1:252233-407170 GCA_030142615.1 Syrista parreyssii
ACAGTATCGGTTGTCTCCTCAAAGTACCTTGAATCCAATGACAAGTATTTTGGATGTAACTTAGTATTGTCTGAATAATTTTTTTTTTTATTAAAAATATCTAGGACTGGTGCTTTATATACTTTATCTACTCCATGGTGCTTTCTTTATTGATTAAAGAAATGTTCTATTTTTTATATATATTTAGTATCACAGTATCGGTTGTCTCCTCAAAGTACCTTGAATCCAATGACAAGTATTTTGGATGTAACTTAGTATTGTCTGAATATATATATATTTTTTTTTCATTAAAAATATCTAGGACCGGTGCTTTATATACTTTATCTACTCCATGGTGTTTTCTTTATTGATTAAAAAAATGTTCTATTTTTTATATATATTTATTACCATAGTATCGGTTGTCTCTTCAAAGTACCTTGAATCCAATGACAATTATCTTGGATTTACCTTAGTATTGTCTGAATATTTTTTTTTTTTTTTAACAAAAATATCTAGAACTTGGCTTCCTGGCACGAAGCAGGCATAACAATGCTGGTTGGATGCATCGATTTTGGTAAAGTAGGTCTCTTACATTAGTATCTTGCGTTATCACACGGCACCTTAGTACTATCTCGTTATCATTATCAGAGTACCTTAGCAAGGTAGGCACTTTTAGTACTTTTCACCAAGCCGAAAGAGAGAGTATCTGCCGTTCTCAACAATCGCGTATCTCCTTCCTGCGGAAGCGTAGACATCGATTTTGTCCCGGAGTGAAGGAGCATGGAAGCCAACAGTCGCCTTCCTTTGGGCGACGTCAATGGTCGTTTGAAAATTTTCATTTATTTTCGGCAAAACTAAATGTTCGCACTACGTAATAAATAGCCTGTACAGAAGACAATTAGCTGGTTAGATTTACACGTTTGTTGTATTGAAATAAAAAGATAAAAATTATAACAGACTGATCATCCTCCATTGCTGGTGTAATTTATGCATTCTTTAAGTCTCATCCACAAGCACGTAATTGTTGCCTTTGTCATTGACTTTCGTTGATTTCGTAATTTTGCTAGATGGCGCCACTTGTCGTATGCATAATCAATAATTTATGTTGAACCGATACACTGGTATGACGTTTTAAATATAAAATTCCCTAGGCAAGGAGTAAATTGCTTTAATAAAAATCTCTATACCTTTTCTATCGTCTATATAGAGTAAATAATTGCAGCAGTTTTTATGAAAATATCCGAGAACACTTCCTTGTCAATATTGACACTGCCATCTTGGAATAGACGAAAAATTCAAAATGGACTTTTACGGCATCGTGTCCAAACGTGGAGTCGGTGGATAACAGTACCGCGATAGAAGGTTCGCCACGAATCGTTTCACACACCCACCAGTCTACGAGGAGGAGCGTCACGAATACCCTAGTACGTATCACGTAGTACGTAACACGTAGCAGCCGGATTGCCCGAAGCCCCGAGGCCTGTTTCTGCCTGCTTCGGCCTGCTTCGGCGAGCCTTCTACGTCCGAGCAGTGGTTGTCATGTGAATTTGCCTGGCAGAGTTTTGACGTGTAACGAGAGTGGAAAAGCGAGAGAGAGGCAGTCTGAGAAACAGTGAGAGAATAAAAGATGGCGATAGGTGCACCGTAATGTAACGGCAGTGATGCGTTCGTCAGTGTTTCTCATTCGAAACCTTGTAAAAACAAACATGGCGCAGAGGCTAAAGGGAAAATTCAAAAAGAACGTTATACAGCTACGTTACCCATCTCTTACATAGTACCAGGTCTCTGGGGCCTGTCATTGAAAGTGTGGTTAGGTTCTGTGTTGATACCCGTCGTTTACAGTGACGAAAATACAGTGTGTGCAACATGACGGCATTTGGACAAGAAACGATTCGTACATTACAAAGGGATTCTCAACCTCGATGAACTTCGTTCAAAACGTAAATATAGATATTGGTGTTGTGTATATAAACCGTGCTAGAAAATTAGTCCGATATTCTATCCCCTTGGCAGCTTTGGGGAGTAAATCGGAACATTTGGTGTTGTGCCAACGACGACGCTCCCTGTGGCATTTTTTTCTTCGACCTTCAGCAGAAGGTCTTGTCCCAAGGGATTTCGTTTCTTGTAATATAAAATTGGGACCGTCGCAGTGTCTCGTGTGTCCGGGTAATAGCATGGTAGGCCATTTTGATTTTGATTCTTCGATCGTCATGTCGCTGCGTAAACTGTTATTTCTATTGTCCTTTAATTTCATCCTGACAATGGCAAATATTCAGTCTCCATTTTTATGTCAGCTGATTACTTTCCACTGCGCATGCGCACGTCACAGAGGTTTGATTTCGCTCGAGTTTCTTCGTGCCTTCACGAATTTTACTCACGAAGGCTTTCCTTCTGTGCTTTTCTTTTCGCAGAGGTGTGCGGCACGCGCGCCCCACTTAAATGGTGGCTCCGTGGGGTGCTAGGAAAGCATGAGGGAACGTACGCCCTCTGCGGACGACACCCCAACGAGGGCCCCACCGGCACCACCCAGAGGTGAGTCATTTCGTCCCTCTTAGAAACGTCGTGAAATTTTACTTTCTTTATTTCTCTTACTTTCTTTCGCTATCCACGTATCCGTCCACCTATTTTTTTTCGTGTCAAGACTCCCCGTCGCCATTTCCATTGACTGATAAAAAACTGAAACCCTTCAAAGAAATGAAGTCTTTTTTTTTCCACGTGACAAGGTCGATGAAAATAATCTTCGTTGACGATCATCGTTTTATTGATCGAAAGAAAATGAAAGATAGTCAAGACAGGCTAATCGAGATTATCCACCTTGGACTTGCTCTTGGTTTTACTCGGCGGCCATTTTCGACGATTGATTGAATCCCGTCGCTACTGAAGCTTTGACCCAGAGCGCCACTGCTGGTCATAGTTATCGAATTTTCTTTTTTCCTTTCAACTTAATTATTTCCCATACGCAACTTCAGTCGACGATCCTAGTTTTTTTTTTTTTGACATCTGAACCAAAAAGATGCACCTATCAATTTTTTATTCCATTTTCAGTTACTATTCTAGAACGTAAATTATCACTATGTCGCGTATGTATATGTATACAGGCTTGTTCACACGTACGAGCACGTGTCGATCGTATACACGCACGTACTCTATTACGCAACTGTATCATCCACAGTAGGTACTAACGTTGGGCCTTAACGCGAGTTACAGGACGTTTCGAAAGTTGTCACACCAGTTGATCATTATCGAACACGATTAAGCGGAACCGACAATTTTTTTTCTCTTATTTTTATTTTTCAACGTATTTTCAGATTTTCACAGTATCTGCTATTCAGATGCCCAGATCGTTTCTTTGTGCGATAATCATAATAATGCACGAAGAATCGATATACCTTGTTATTTGTTTTCCTATAGCATTTTTAGTTGTTTACGTTTTATATGAAATTTTCATATTCTTTTTACAGTGCCATGAAAATTTTTGCAAAGGATTGTACAAAGGTGTATTTTAACACGGTTGACGCATGTACATCTAATCCTGACTGAGTTGCACTGTTGGGTCCGAAAACTTCGCGAAAACTCATGGAACGTGTCGAAATGTAGTTGAAACGTGATGAAACGTAGTAAAGTTCACCACTAAAATGATCGACTGAACATTCCGTTCCGTTCGCTGCTATTCACTCCCGTTACTGATCCAGGAACCATTCGAATAATCGCATCCGACAAAATTAAATTAACCGCTCTATTTACACGTGGATCGAATTGCGGTCGACCATGTTTCGCCTCGTGTGAATCGAGCTTTCAGCATGAAAAATATACGTTCAAAAGCCCAGAGTAACAGGATTGAAAATCTCAAGGGGATTTTGAAGTTCTACAGACCCAAGTCCGCTAGACATAACAATGAAAACAAACATGGCGGTCGCTGCGAACAAAACCTCTACGGAGTCACGGGTGTCAAATAAGTGTGTAAGAAAAAATGTATATTATCAAAATTAAATCCTAACTACGTCACGTGTAACTCGATTTTTTCCTAGTTCTAACTTTTTCTCCATACATTTTATCAATGTTTACTCGCACACAAAAATCCCTATACACTTTCCTCGCAATCCTACCCAGAATCCTCTTGGAGAGGTATTTCTCAATGTTCAAAGATGGCTGCCGTTCCACGTGTACATATTTACCCAACGGCCAATACCAACAATCCACAGTTCTTACAATTTGTCTGACATCATCTGGTATCGATATATCCTTGTGTAATTCGATCTTTGACAATCGTATTTGACACTATCGATCGTTTACGTAACGCGTAATAATCTTTAAGATTTCCCATGACACCCCACGATCCATTACTTAACAATTTCTTAGGGTTTCAAGTTTCCGGCTCTTTGACGTCTATCACGTTAGCCACACTTCCTTTTGTTATCGATTACAATTACTTCCGGCTCTCACCAACGCAACATCCTGATTGCTTTTCTTCTCTCTTATATGATATTTTCTCAGTTGTCTCCCTCGCCAGTTATTTACGTATTTCATGTCTCTCAGTTTTCTCATGCTGTCTCACGCTGTCTTATACATTGTTTGATTATTTACGATTTACTGAATTCTGCTACTTCGCAAACAACTCCTTCTGCTTTCTAGTGATGACTTCTTATCAGTAGGTAGTTATCTCCTGGTAAAGCAACACCACGCCGTGAGTCGTGACATTTTTACAGCACATGGAACTACACAGATTAGAATTCCGTCATCGATTATAACACCTAGTTCTCGCAACGTCCGCCAGATGGCAGAGGTATCGGTAGAGATTTTTCATGTCGTGATATTAGTATAGATATATTTAACGTAATTAATTCGTGACAAAGATCTTGTAGGACAGGTGATCCAGAATCCAAAAGTGATCCAAAAAATAATCAAACTGACACCACAGTCCCACGGGAAATCTAACGTTAGGTTCAGCATCCGGGAAAGTCTGGTTATGTTTTGTTTTATTCGTATCAGTATGTACAGTGTGTACATTAGAACCTAATCAATTTTAATTTTTTTTTACTGTTTATATATCTCGTATTATCTATACTTACAAAACCACACGATCGGTTTACGGTAGCTCGATTTTCTAACCTATCGATCGATATCGATATCTGTATGGAATAAAATCTGAATACTGGATATTCGACTGTGCAAATCAAAATGGCAGCTATTCATAGACGTGTCAGTGGGTTATCAAAGTTTTTTTTTTATTGTTATCAAAAATTATGTTACCATTGGTCAAATTTTAACGATATAAATATATGATGCTGTAGGAGTGGCTAATAAAAAAATTGAAATTGACCATTCATACAATTTCGGGATATTTATTGATGCTAAATAGAGCATTGCGTATCGATCAATTCGAGCTTGATTATTTAACCTTAAAATGGTGGAAATTCGGTTTACGTTACGTGGTGACGTATTAAAAAAATTATCAAGACCTTTTTAATAATTATTTGCCAATTTGCAAAAAAATTTAATATTAGTACAGAGACACACAGCAAAAGCGCAGGTTCGCGTTTTCATTTAAGATTTCACCTGTTCAATTTGGGATCTGAAAGAAATGCGATTGACTCGGTGGATTTCAGAGGTCAAGTATCGAGCCTAAAGAATGTTGAGTCGGCAAATTTGTTCATAAGAAATTACTTTCCAGAGACGCGACAATAATTTCGATCTCGTATTAAAATCATAATAGTTTCCGCGGAGATACAGCTGGCAACACTGTACGTCGTCAGCAGTGCTTTCGCGTCAGCGGCTATACGATTTTCGTATAAAAAAAACGAAAATTCGAAAATCATATACAAATAAAAAATTTCGCACAATTCGTGCATCGCAGAATTCGATAAAATTTCATAAAAATCATTTCACGCCAACACAGCTTTATATCCTCGGGAATACCGGGGACCCCGCTTAGGAACCCGCAAAACACGCACCTGCTCGCTATTCCTTGAACACCAAAGTCCGATGATTCCCTAAAATGACACAACGGTCGTTTCTACCACGTCGCAACATACATTGCTATATCCAAATTTCATACCAGCAAAATCAGTAGAGTCATTTAAGTCAGCCTAAGGCTCAGGCCAGGTAGACTTGAACGTGACGAAATGACTTTTTTGGAAAATTGCCAAAATTTTTGTCACAATTTTCAGCTTCCTTTCCACATTTATGCTAGTTTTTTTTATCCCCCCCCAACTAGGTGCCTTAAACAAAAAAATACACCTAGACTCATCAGCGGACTCTACCCTGTGTTTATTTGACATTTTTTTATTATTTCCCCTCTACACAAACCCCCTGACTGACCCACACCGCGACAACGTTCTCTTTAACCAGGGTAGTGAATCTTTTTTTTTCTTTTCTTGTCACTTTTATTTACTCCATTTCTCTCCAACACTCGCATCCTCCATCTCTTGCACCTTTTTTCTCCGCTTTTTACGCTTTCCGCGCTCTGTGGGGGATACCGGGCACTATTATACCCATGTACTCCACTTTGCTCGAGACTTCCCTTCGAGCTGCCACCAACGCTATCTCGCCGTTTGGTCGATACAGAGAAAATTGTACGCACCGACACGCACGCAACAGTCGTTCGACTCTGCATTAATGGCGCTACGGTATTTTTAAGCAATGATCTCAGGGGGTTGAAAATTTTGAAGGGGACGATAATATTGGGATGCATAGAGCAAGCGGTGTATAAGCATAGCAAGATGGCGGAGGGGGTGGAATGAAAATTACACAAGGACTAATAGGGGCTGAAAAATGAAAAAATAATAAATGTCAATTTTTGAAAAAAAAAAAAAAAATCAAAATACCTAAGAGGTCAGTCAGGCGGACGGTTTTTGTTTCTACAAATAGTGAGGAGGGCCTGTCGCTGTTGCGGCCTATAAAAAACTGGTATGCCAGGCAGCCTATAGCAACTGCTGCTGATCTGTTTCGTGGTCTTCAAGGTGCCGCCTGGGCAGCAAGTGGTGCCTACACCTTTTTACTACCGTCCTCCGTTTCTTCTCCTTCGGACATTACGACAACTTCCGTCTGTAAATCCATGTCGATTTCGAATATCCAGCCCGGGCGCCTGAGGGTCCTGGGATTTTTACCGAGTCCAGAAAAGCTTTTTTCCTCGCGTGGGAGGAGCTTGGGACATACGAGAGCCTGGGAATTGACGAGATGAGCTGAGATGCTGGATATCCGGGACACCATTGGGTCGAAAATGGCAGAGTATGAGGGATGATGGGTACAGTGGTAAAAGCAACCTCTGTTTTTGTTATATAATAAAATTTGATTTTCTAAAAAAAATGTGACATTCAATTTTTTTCGATGAATTTTATTATCGTCACACACGCTTACCTAATATGGTAAATACTTCATAAATATGATTTTATCGGCATCGGTCATCGGGAAAGAGAAGAAGGGATGGAATTTCATAAAAATTCAAAATATTTTTTCAAATTTTCAATCCACAAATATAATCAATTTTTTTTTTGGGGTCAAATAACGTTAATTAGGGAAATAGGGATTTTTCGAATTTTCGTTATTCGGTTTGTATTTCCATGACATTCGATATTAATATCGATTGATTATAACTTGCCATTTAAATTGGGGGAGATGCAGGGGTGGGTTCGTCGTTAATTATTTTGCAAATCTGACTATTCCCCAAATATTCAATCTCAGGCAACCAACCACACAAAGGACCTTTGGTCATTTAACGGCTAGCCTCATCAGTACCATATTTCCCCGGTGCTCATAAGGTCCCCTGCAATGTGCCAAATACAATGGACATTCGTCGCGGGGAGGGGGGGGGTGACTCCCACCCCATTAAGATAAGTTTTCAAACCCTTAATTCCCAAACGATCATCCCCATTAAGCCGTCTGCACAATTTTCGAAACTTTTGAAACTCACCGTCGCTGCATCCAACCCTTATTAGTGTAGCTCTTATTTAATTGGCCACGCGAGATAATTAAGAGATTTTCCCCTATTAACCTTAAAACCCATTCGTATTTCGTTCCTCATCATCTGTATTCTCTATACGTACTAAACAATTAAGCCGTAGCTATCGACCAATCAGAAGAGCCATAAAAAAAAAAATTTTCATGACTCGCGTAACGTTCGTAATTAAAATCGACATTTAATCATCTGTTATCATCCCTAAATCCCGCAGCATCCTTTAGGAACGATAATGAAAAAGTGTTAAAAAAATTTTCGTACAATTTTGAATTTTCGCGGGATTTTTCAAATCTCGAAAATATACTCCTTCAAACGTACCTCCTATACTTTGCGCCATGTTTGTAAAATTAATCGCACCTGTCATGCCAATTATTTTTGGCAATTTAGCAGAAAATTTTATCACCAATTTTGCAATCCCCCTCGTGTTTACTTTGCTTCGACCTCCTCGTACCTTCTGTCTTATTATTCATACCGTCGCCATCTTCGTATCTTACAGACTTCTTCGTTGACATCTTTTTCGCGAACATCCACAAGCCGCTACTACGTTTTCGCAATACCCAAGAACGACTAACTGAATTTGCAGTTGACAGCTTACGCGACTATCGCATATACCCTACCCTAGGTTAGGTTATGTATTTGTTTAGGCAGACCTGGGAAACCATTTTACAGAGACACTTTCTATACTCCCTATACTCCGAGGGCGAGGTTTTCCCGCAAGGGTGGTTTGTATCTGTCAAGGGTGTTTCTGGTAGCCACTTTACATTAGGCTTTCCCGTACCACTTGCCTTACTGTACTTTTTCTTTTGGCTAGCAGCTACGCTATTAATGTTGGATTGTTTGTGCACGAGTTATTTGATGACATGATTCTCTGTCTCTCTCCTTAATTCGTCCTAATTATTATTTTTACTCTTATCTGTCGTTCAGTCGTCTGTTGTATATTACGAATTTTCAAGTACATATTAATTACATGTTAGAGACGTGTTATCCTTACATACGTAGAGTTGGTGGCCATTTTGAAATTAAAAAAACAATTTTTTTATATTTTGTGTGGAAAATTTGAATTTTTTTATCGAAAATTCATTTACATGGAAAACTATAACTCATGGGATCGTGACGTTTGGTATGAATTATGGTATCGGAGTTTGTGTTATTTGTCCGAAGGGTTTGTCGTGTATTACGTGAAAGGCGGAAGAAAAAGAAATGTAAATGAGCCAAGGGGCACGAGAGTGGGAAGTAATGCGAGAGAGAGAGAGAGAGAGAGAGAGAGAAGCCTACTAAAAGGCGTAAGACTGAGACGAAGAATGTCGGAAATAGAAGCAGCAGTAGGAAGGCGTCGGATTAGTACACGGCGACGCGTGCGCCGGCACTTTAATTTAATTTTATGCTCGGCACAGTTCGCAGTTTGGAAATCAAAACTGTAGTAGTTTATCCAGGCCGGCGAAAAAGTAAGAGAGTGGGAGAGAGAGAGAGAGAGAGAGAGAGAAAGGATAAAGAAACAGCGAAAAAGGAAAAACAACAAAATAACGACACAAGTAGTAACTCCTGACGTTTTCCAGAATGCACTAACGATAGTTATGAATGTGGAATTTGAGACACAGTAGGAATATCCTGTATGTAACCAGACACTAAATTTTCAATGATTTTTTCTCTCCAAACGTTCTTTGTTTGTATTGAAATTTTTATTTACCTTCTTTTTCGACCACTTCGACTGCACTCACTCTTCTTTACCGACTAACGGTAAATTCAACAACGTCGCCGGCGAATTGGCTGCCTTCGGCCATGTTCCTTTTTTTCTTCTCGGAATCGGCAAAAAAAGTTTCGTGAAAAGTTTCCTCATCGCGCTCGCTGTCCCTTACAAATAAATCTTTGACCAAAGTCCTGAAATAAGCACGTAGCGTCTTTGGCTTCGAAACGATTCAGGCGTAGCTATACGAAATTAGTGTAGAAGTTTCTCCCCACCATTGTAATATGGTAACGGGGTTGAAATTACCCTCGGAAAGGAAGAAATGTTGGAGTAATAAAAAGAAAATACTGTAAGGCCTGAATCGAGTCAGCCATCCGAAAATGTCGTAATTTCGCGTGAATTTGTCAACGAGCGTATATAATGGTTTTTGGACAAAATCGATAATTTGGAATTACTCGAACTTCTTCCTACGAAAAATACCATTCTACAAAGTCTGTAACTGTCAACGTCTTTGAGATGCTTTCGAGGCCATCGGAGAAAAGGCATATCCTCGCTCTTACTTTACCTTCAGCTATCTCTTTTCCTCTTAGATAATCAGTTAATCTTCTTCTTTCTTTTATCTTGTCACTCTTCGACAATACAAAATGGACTCGCATAAAGTCAGTATGAGACCATTGGAACCCATTGCACCGAACGTACGGGAAATTGGATTACGAATTCAAATCACCCGCCGTAATTCTTCAGCCTAGAATTGAGAATGGCTGCCAGGTAATTTAAAGGGGATGTATTGTCTGCGTCGAACGTGAATAAAAAACATCCCCTAAAATCATCCCTTCAAGTATACCCATAGGTAGTAAGACAAGTCATTATTTCACACAACCCGAATGTCCGTCTAGTTCGTATAATCAGGACGGACCTACCCCTATTTTCATCCCTTAACCCATCGGCGGTGTCGTACGTTAAATTTAACGCGCGATAACCATAGTAAAAGATATCAGTCCGGCCATAGACGGTGGGTGCATTTACGAGGGGTCAGAATTATCACCCTCAGGATAAAACCCCCCTCGGCGCATGGCGGCTCGACGCCTAGGCGTCCCGTCACGAGGCAGCAACCCCTTTAGCCTTCTAGGGGAGGGTTTATCGATTGCTCTCCCCACCCCGTGGACTTCCGTATATGAAAGGGCGCCAGGGGTGGTCGCTCTCTGGGCTTAGAAAAGTGAGACGGGGGTTGAAGCCTATCTGAGGCATGGGGTAGGGTGAGCGGGGACGAGTCTAGGGATGCCCCCTGCTCAAACATCATCAGCATGGAGAGGGGTGGAGTTAGGTATAGTTAGGGTAGGTAGGTGGATAGGTAAAGGTAGGTTGGATGGCTGGCTGGCCTCGTGAGAGGGGATCAACTGGTCGACCGACTACCCAAGTATAGGGTGAGTGCTAGAGTGAGACGGAGTGTGTGTGAGAGAGAGAGAAAGAGAGAGAGAAAATATAGTGGTGAAACGGGTGAACAGGTTATGGCAGCTATGGCAAGCTAAGGGGTGGGTTTGCAATGTTGCTGAGGAACCCTTAGCTCTACACTAGCTACCCCCTCCCCAATCCGTGTCTTCTCATTTCGGCACCCCCCCTGTCACCTTGGTGTATATATATATATATTTGGCTACGTGGCCTACGGCTACGTATATTGTCGACTGACTTACACACTTGTACACTTGTTGCGACGCGATGACTTATATTTACATGGAAACGCGGGAAAAGCCCAGATTTTCAAGGAGCGTCGCGACGCCGCCGAGACTACTCGTTGCTTCACTTTTGTACCAGAGGATTCATCGTGTGAAGTGCGCTTGCATTCGTGATTGCATTTCTACGAGTTTGTTGTTTCCTCGTTTCACTTGAACTTTAACCTTTGGAGTATGGCCGGTGGTATTTTGATAATTACAGACTTACGTTCCTGTGGGCGCTTCGTGTCTTGAGCTACTGTACGGGAGGGTTGAAGAAGTCCTTTTTTTTTAATTTTCTTACAGTTCGAGGGGATGGGGAATGTTTATTATATGTTCGTAATTTGTAATACATTTACGGGTTGATGTTAATCGAGATTTCAGTTTTTGGGGGAAATTGCAGGTTTTTGTATGAGGATGATTGGTCGTAAGGGTGAATTGTTTTATGGGATTTAGGACGTAGCGACGCTTTGAGAATTTGTGGGTCTTTTTTTTTTTTTTTTAAGGACTCGGTCGCAAGTCTTGCGTTACGGCTATTTTTGACCTGTCGAATTTAATCTTGGTCGACCGGGGACAATGAGGGAATGTGAAACGAGTGAAATTGTGAGACGCGAAGAAAACGGAGTCTTTTAAGGAAATGGGAAATTTAAATTGGATTAATTAGCGATTACATGTTTTTATGGAAAATTTGATTTTTGCGGCTAGGGTAAAAGTTTTTTTTTTACGTTTCATTTGAAAAGCTGAAAAAATTGGGCACGAAACCCGCGCGTCATTGTATCATTCGCCATGGACCTGAATCTTTGTTCTTCGTTCGTCATGAAGGCTCAACTTCGTGCAGCAAACCGGAAAGATTCGATTACGTCGAGCTCAATGGTTCACGAAGAATTCAATTAGGAAATCGTCTTACCTATTATCTTCCTTGCTGGATTTTCGAGAAAGTCTGGATCGAGTAAAGGAAAAAGGGACAAAATTAAAGACAGACAAACGAGCAGGTGTAGCATTGCTGTAGGACGTTGACAGAGGATGAAACGGTAGTCATGGTTACCAAATTTCATTCTTTACTCGAATAACGCTAATTTTTCAACTCTCCAAAAACATATGGAAATCCGTGTTATTCTTTCATTTCCATCATCACACGTGCTCTGAACGCCTGCATTGATTTGTATTTGTACAATTTTTTCCTCTTTTACGTAAACCGATCAAATTAGCCGCGAACGTTAAACAGCGACCGGCTGAAGGGATCGATGTCTCCACGAAGAATGTATTGTTAGACGGCGATGGCAGCGACGTGGGTCTCCAGTGGCACTTCCGGTCCACGTGGGGACCCCTTAGCCCTTTCGACGAGGGAAAACCACATCCCCTTGTATTATCACAAGGAAGGAGATAAAATTCTTGTAAATTAAATATAAGTTACCAATTGATAATCCAATGACCAACCTATTAAATTTCTTTCCCCCTACAGTTATGTACTACTAATACTAATTTTTTAAATTTCATCAAAATTGATTTTCCACCCTCAACAAATTTTATTGACCTTCGACTAATAAGGTAGGGTGAGATAGACATGAAATTCTATATCTCCCTCCCCTAATGAAATTTCATGGATTATCCGTCGATATGATTTTGGGTTGACATGGATTTATCGAAAATTCGAGAATTATATTTTTTGGAATTTTACGTCAAAATGTCAAAGGTCGCCTGGTCACATATGCACAGAAACACATTGTATTCTGCGAAAGACATGGCGAGTTCAGTATCAGGTCGGATATGTCAAAGACCAAGCATGAGAGGTTCAAGATATTTCGAAAGTCCTGCGAAAGGACTGTCCTTATATTTTATTATCTACACATATATAAAACCCTAGGAAAATACTAAACCCAGCTAAAGTATAATCCTGCGGAAATGCATTCGAGCGGAAATATATTTTTTTTACTTCACATTTAACCCTATGCGATGCGATATCATATATAGCCATATATTATATATCTATATATATGTAGATCTTGTACCTTAGTAGAGAAAAGCTATAATGCGTATTAGTACAGCGTTCATGAAAACAAGACCATTTTTGACGTCTAAACGATAATTTGGTCCTTTATCCATGATTTGGTCTAGTAAGTTCAGACATTACAGTTCTGAAAGCACTTTGAATCCGTAATAGACGGGAGATAAAAAATCATCTGAAAATCAGGGCGAATGTATTAGAGTCAAAGAGTTGAAGTCACCTGATAAAGAAAAGTCCATTTAATCTGTGTCAGAAGAGGGCAGTCTGTGCCGTTTAGTTTAAACGGTGTTATTTAGTTTCTATGCGAGGATCATATAAAGACAACGCCATCTGGTATTTTGTTTCAGAAGCAGCTCCGGTAGACGTGGCCGGAAGCCAGACGTCGACGGACGCGTCCGTCCGAGCGTTCTTGCAGAGCAGAATGGTAGCCTCGAGTCACAATCTTGAAGAGCTTGGGGTGACTCACCCTGCTAGTGCGAGCAGCGAGAGACAGCAGCAGGAGAAACACGGGCAGCATAACATTGCTTATAAATCGGGGCAAACGGCGCAGGATAAGCGAAGCAGGTTGAGCAACGTGATCAATAATCTGAGGAAGAAGGTGCCGGAGAGCAGGACGTCGGACACGAGGACAGAGGAGGACGATAGGAATAGCGTCGAGAGGAATCTCGAGACACTTGAGAAATACGTCATGACCGTCCTTAATGGAGTCATCAAGGACGAGGAGGAGAATCGGATCGAGGGTCATGATAGGACAAAGGATCCTCTTGACAAAGGATTATCCCAGGATGATTCCATGGACGTCCGGAAGGAGGACTCTAAGAGTGGTATGACCTTCGAACCTTCTGAACCTTGCGAGAGTCAGATGGAAGCTGCTGTACCGATGGTCCATGACCTTGACGTGGCTCAGGATGAGGACGTTAAGAAAATTGAAAAGGATGATCAGAACGATGTGGTCGTTTGTGAAAATTTGAAGGATTTAGAGGAAGAAAGGTCACTGGTGAGTTCGGATAGTTTGAGTCAAGATGAGGTTGTTGACCATGTTGAGGAGATCGTTTCCGGTACGAAGAGCACTCCCAGCGACGAGGCTTCGAACTCTATGGGGAATATTCAGGATATGGATCCTATTGAAATTGCTAATGATCGTTTGAAGGAGGAACGTGACCCTGAGGGTTTGGAGCTCAGAACCATTTGTAGAGATCTGCTGAACGATCTTCTTAATGATATCAATCAGTTGATCGATGATAACGCTTCCGAGGATGTAGAGGATAACGAGAGTCTCGACAGTGCCTGTGAAGATTCTTTTATTGGTTCAGAGCACTCGGAATCCTCTAGGACCAGTCTTCATTGTAGTTTACCTCTGGACAAGGTAGCTTCGATACTTCAAAACTGCCAAGCTGATCAATCAACGTCACTGAAGAGTCCGACGATGATGATGACGACGAAACCACCGTCGCCAACTGTGCGACACTTATGCCTTTACTGTGATAGAAAATTCTTGTCGATATCCTTACGACAAAGACATACCGAACGTGTCCACCAACTTGGCGGTGGTCGTAGGTCAGAAAGAAATTCTCGAAAGCCATCTCAAAATTGTCAGTACTGTTCGGACAGATGTTTGGACAGTCTCGATGGATTATTTCAGCACATGGTTGGTAGTCATGGTGATAAGTACCATGCCTGCCTGCAGTGCAGCACCAGATATTTAACACGTGATGCTTTGGTAACTCATATGAATGACAGTCATGGGGCGATAACTGAAAGAATCCTTCAGGTTGATAAGGTGAAGGAGTTGGCATCTTGTATGGAGACAACGAATCAGCATCCACGCGACAAGAGTGCTGAGGTCAAAGAACCAGTTGCAGCCAAGGACGAGTCTGAGACAAAGAGCGAAAATAATTCTGTCAAACAAATTGGCACTGCCATGCTGAGTGTTGCTGTTGCTAATGTCAGCAAGGATCATCTGAGCAATCCTGGAAGTCCTGAATTCGACAGCTCCTTTTATAGTAGCGTCAGCTGCAACATCAGAGAGAATCTACTTAATCATATAGATGGAAAACTTCAGGCCAGTACTGCTGGTCCTGCTACACCGGAAGCTAAACAGTCTCTGTACGAGCACAGTGTCAACCAAATCCAATTTCCAATTGATATATCTCTGACAGCAGCTACGCCTGTATACAGCAAGGAATATCCTCCTGAGGATTATGAGAATTCAAGTGAATATGCTCAGAAACCAGGTAAAACGAGGCCGCACCCACGTCGTGTGTCTTTTGAGAAATATAATTTTCCAAGGAAATACGACGGCAAGGAACAGTGGACCTGTTCCATTAAGGATCTCAGTAAGTTTGACATATCTACCCAACTGTCGCTTAGGAAGAAGCAACAACTTATTAAGGAACGATTAACCATCAATAGACTCAATCAAATCTCGTTGATGAATCCTTCCAAATCCGAAGTCGGACAAACGGACTTGGCTGCTACACAAAGTCTCCAAGTCGATGGGAATTCTATTCCTGGTGATAGTAGCGGTGCTGATCAGCTTGCTCAATCGAAGATGGATCAGACTCATTCGATTAATGGCAACGAACAGAATGATCAGTCAAAATCAGAGTCTTCTACTAAGTGTCCCACGGTTCAATATACTGGGTTATCCTTGTCTTCGACGTCCAAGTCTACCGAGTTCAGCTTTGAGTTTGGTAACTTCATGCGACTTAGAAAGTGGGAAGACAGCATCACGGAGAGTAACAAGAGTCAAGACGTCGTCTATGCTGAACTTACTGGGGAATGGTCACGACCCCGGATTTACATATGTGGCGCTTGCGCAACACGACATGTAAGTCTATTCTAATTTCTAAATGTAAATATACTTTTTCTGATACAACAGAGCTAATGTATGAAACAAAAATTATTTATAACAAGAAATGTAACTGATAACCGTCTTTGTCGTTGATACCGGAAAAGGAATTTTCTCAAGAATATTATTCTTGTATCTGTTTCAGGTAACTTTGAGGGAAATGGAGGAACATAAGGCATCTTCCCATCCAAATGTCTGGTGCTCCCATTTCGAATTCTCTGGCGATCAACGTGAACTCTACAAGCATCTGTTCCTACCGGGACGCAGTGTCGCCACTGTGAAAGCACGCAATGCTTTTCTTACTGAGAAGGTCTGCACGAAGTGTGCCAAGAATTGCAACACCCTACCGGAATTGCATCGACACATGCTGGAGTGTGGTGGCGATCAGGCTTGGCTGCAGGGTCTGTTTGGGAATGGAAAGAAGAAATGCAAATGGCGGCCGTTCGGTAGCCGCAGTAGGAGACGAAGGCAACGTGGGATGAAGAGGAACATTCAGAATTCTCAAACACCTAGAGTCAATATGCCCAAGGAGAGACCACCAAGTGGACCCAGAGTTCGACCTAGCGACCGTAAGGCCTATTTTTCACTGGACATTTTCATACCGTCAAGAGTCCAACGATTTTACTTCTTCGTTACCTTACATGGAGATTTTTTTTTCTCAGGTGAGAGCATTCAAAAGATGTTGGCCAACCTGCCACCGAAGAGGGCCTCCAGGAAGGTCCTTCAAGACACAATGACGCGGTCCCAAGGGACTTTGCGTAACGTAAGGTTTTATTTGTCTGAAAAATGTTACATTTAAAAGATACTTTTATCGGTGATTAGAAAAAGTCCAGAATAGCCTTTTACGTTCATTGATTTTATATTGGGTCAAGTATTACTTTTCATTCGCCATCTTTCTTTTTAATGCATAGCACCTTGCAACTTTTAATTTAAGTTGCTGTTGGTGCTTTGGCTGTTTTTTCACTTCTGATAAAGGACGCCGATTAATTCCTTCCTGTAATTATTTTCTTCTTAATGAGTTAATCAACGACGTGGCTAATTAATTCGTAAATTCTTTAACGCCTTGTTACATGCAGTCACGTCTTTTGAGGAAGCGGCCGAAGTTACTACTCGACAAGCACAAAGTATGCTGGTTCATTTTCGTACATTATTTCCTAAGTGATTGTATCGCCCTTTGAATTAAATAAGCAATTTCCCAATAAAATAAAGGACTACGTCATACATCCTTTGCAATTTTTTAATAAGGGCAGTGCAATCGTTAAGCATGACCGTGGTTGCTTTGGAAGCTGAAAGAAAATTGTTCAAAATGTCACACAAGAATTTGATCCTTTTGCCAAAAAAATGTTCCACGATGCATCGTATTTATTTAGTCGAATATCGCAAGGGGAATTGCATGCGACGGGCAAATATTTTGGCGTTCATCTAAGTGGTAAAATCCGTAATTCATGCTAATGTGAAATTAGTCATGCACTGCATTACCAGTAACGTTAATGATAAGTAAATATTGTTAACGTTGTAAATCTCGCAAAAGCAAAAAATACAGATATCGGGTAATCGAGTAAAACCATAATATCCTATGACGGAGTAGCCAAGCGGCCGGCACGAATGTAAGTTCAGTATTGATCAGGACCCGCACACAAACGCTATGACCGCATCCATGTTGTGCGTTCAGGGAACGAAGATGCTTCTCATAGCGGAGGCGACTGACTACTAACTGCCTGACTGACTAGCTGATTGTCTTCAATGATTCTAATGATTCGAATGACTGGACCCTTGTAGAATAAACTATTATAAGATATCAGAACATATCGGATTTCCTCTTTAAGGAAACCTTCTATTAGCTCTTCGTTAGGATACTACTGGTGCCAATTCGATTCACGTGCAATTTTATTTATGCACGTTGTGTATAATGAGATACATGATTCGTATTTAGAGATAATTGATTCTTGAGTAATGTGATGATTCATATGTAACTTCATTTGTTCAGGTGCAGACCAGGTCGAGGCCACGCTTGACCGCTGACAACTCCTCGGCGTCGGCGCTGTCGCGCAACAAAGCAGCTTTGAAGAATAAATTATTGAAAAATGCAAAGTCCTTTCAGAGGAATCGTTGCAGGATCGATAATATTGCTGCTGCAATTGAGAGTGTTGTGAAGGATTTTAGTTCAGGGGAGGAGGAGAACGATGATGAGGATGTTGAAGAGGAGGCTGATGACGAGGACGAGGTCTTGGTGAACATCGTCAGGGAGAAGAGTGGTCCGAGGAGTCAAGCTAGACAAAGTAGATCCAGAGTGAGAGGCGTGAGAGTGCTGAGTAAGAAGAGGAATGTTAGGACGAAGGAGATCGTGAGGAATGTAGAAAATTCCAAGACTCGTGAGACCAGAGTAAAGAGTAGGCTAGGAGGTAAGAGTGTCGCGAATGGTAGAACGAGTGTTTCCGGTGAAAGTGCAAGTGTTTCTGGGACGGGTACACCTGCCAAGACAAATCCAAAGAGTGTTAAAACTTCTGGGAAGAGTGATAAAAGTGTAGAAAGTAAATTAGTTACTGTTGACAATGTCGAGGGTGGTCAAAACGTTAGGAACGAGAGTTTGACTTCGTCCTCGATGTCGAGGAGGAAGAAGTCTGTGGATCCTACGGCGTCGTTGAACGCCTCTATTAAAGCAAAGTCACAGCTAAGGACCCACGACGGGAAATTCGCTAGAAATCCGAACAAGAAGGCTATAAATCATGTTAAGAAACCCAGAGACACTTCGACGAATCAAATCATTATGCGACCTCGTCGTAACGGTGCTGGTCAATTGTTAACAAGATCGAAGCACAAGGCGACTCGAGGGGCCAAGAGAACTTCGAGAAGGACGACCAGGTTGTCTTCGGACAGTGACAAGATGCCGACCCTGGAGCCAGTTGCTGATCCAGAATCGACCGAGGAAGATGCTGAAGAATCAGGCAACGAATTACCAATCTTGACTCCGGTTGCGAGTGTCTCTGACGAAAGGAATTTGGCTCCCTCAAGATCGAGTGTTTCCTCAAGGAGTGATTCTGGGAAGAAAGGCGCCCGGTCTCAGAGTAAACATTCAAAGGAAATAGATTCCAACGAGGTCCTCAAGAAGAATGTTACTGACCTGGTGGTGACGAAGAGCAAACCACATCAACGGGATGGGGGACGGAAGTCGGGCAGAGGTCGTTGGAAGAAAAGAATACCGTTGATTCGGAAGGATTCTAAGAACGTCGACCTGAAGGAAGCTGCCAAAGTGGAGGACAATGAGGACGATATGTCATTGACGGATTGTTCAAGCGAGGGGACCAGACAATTTCGTACGAGAAGCAAAAAGAATCTAACCGTTGGAAAACCAATTACTGGTAATGAATATTTGACGGAACGACGGAGACTCTCTAGAGAACCAAAGACTAATGACCGGGATCTGGAAATTCCTAAGAGAAATGTTAGGGATGAAATAAGAGTTCCCAGGACTAGGCAGGACCGACGTACAGATTCACCAGATAATTCTATTAGACTCCTTGATGTTTCACCGGAAGTTCGAAGACTACTGGATCCTGCTGTAAAAGAAGATCTTCTGGCAAAGTTAGTACTGAACTCGAAAGATAGTCAAACAAAAAGAAATCTTAGAACTGGTCAGAAGGCAAGAATGACTCCAACAAGGATCAAAGGACAGAAAGATTCTATTGCTGATGAGAGTATCATAGATTCGGATCCCGAAAAGAGTTCAGACTCCATGAAGATAACGCAGGGCAAGAGAGAGAAGTTTCAGACCCTGAGAAAATCGCCAAGGAACATCGACAGGAAGACTCCAGGAATTGATCGAGAGACTCCAAAGCCTGATGTTTCTGACGATAATAAATCCTTGGAGATTACGATGAAGGATCAGGATTATCCGGCAGTCGTAAAGGACTCATCTGAAAGAGTCTCAGATAAAGATCAGGAAGTTCTTATTACCAAGCTAAACGATGGTGATGATTTGAGTTCGAGAACTAAGATCGCGTTGAAACTCGATGAACAATCAAATTCTGACACAATAGAAGAAATGAAGCCTCAAAAATGTTTACCTGACCGAACAGAGGTGCCTAATCCGAAGTCTCCAAAGAGAAGCAGCTCACTGGGCAAGCGAAGAGGTCGTATCAAATCCACTGCCTTAGAATCTGATGACCTTACTGATAACTCTATGACTCAGGAGGATTCTATGGAAGCGGATGCAGAGGATGACCAGTCTACCTCGTCCGTAATCAATGACGAGCATCAAGAAACAGATTCTAAGGAAGTGGACGTGGTTGAGTCGTTTAAGCTGGTAACGGCAGACCTGGTGAACATCAGTTTGGAGCATCTACAGCAGGAATCCAGTAACTCCAACGTGGACAGCGGCAAGGAAAATTCAACAGAGACTCCAGTGAACGTTCCCAAGGTGAAGACGGTACGTCCGAAAAAAACAAAAGGTGCGAGGAGGGATCGAGTCGTGAAAAGGACGCTGAGCAACGTAATCGGGATTCTGACCGAGGGTGTAAATATTCCAGTGGAAGCTCAGCAGAGCGTCGTGCTGACTGTACAGACTTCTGTAGACAGCAACAATCCTGAAGCAGTTCAAAGTAGCGATGAACAGGCTAATGAAAATAATATTACCCCGGGTGGACCTTTAAATCCTGACCGAGGAGATAAAACCAATGGAAATAGTGATATAGGTTTAGATGTGGCTGCCAGTAGTGGTGCTAGCAGTGCCAGTAGTGCCAGTGAAACAGTCACGAACATTGAGAATCAAGTCAAGCAGGAGTCAGTGTCTTCCTCGGGAGTGAGTAGTGAAACGGATATCTCATTGTCAGTTCAGTTCACTAGTGCAAGTTCACAGGATCCTCGGGACAACGTGGATCCTCATAAGGATAAGGTTGAGGAGACGTCAACCGATCATCCTGCCAATGACATCATTCTGGACCTTTCTCGTAGGAAACCAAAAGGTAAGGGATCCTTCCTTGAGAAAATTGTCTCGAAGATTGCTAAGCAGAAGGATGCTCTCCTCGAGGGTGAGGTTGGCTCTCTTTTGGACAGTGCTGCCGATGAGTTAACCTCTATCCTCGACGAAGTCGGTCCTGGTTTGACGGAAATTTCAAATCCGAACGTTGACGAGTTTGATGTTGAGAAACACGAAGAAGGTCAGGAAGAAATTTCCACGGCTGTAATGTGTAAGGATCAGGTCGTAGGTGAGAAGGAATTACCTGAAAAAGGATGTGTAATTTCAAGTGTTGGGAACGTGTTGGATAATTGTGAGGTCGCAAGTTCAACCTCTCTTATAATGGATGTTACAATGGTCGAGGATGTTGCTAAGGACGATACTAAAGAATCTAAGGACCAGGAGGATCCTTTGGAAAAGGCGAAACGCAAATCGAGGAAACGTTCGTTGGAAATAAATTCTCCTGAAAAAAATAAAAGGAAATCTGTGGAAGAGGAAGTCGAGGAAGAGTTCAATGAAGAGGAGGAACTGTGTCTTGCTGATATTATGAAGCTCATACAGAAACCGAAAGAGTCTGAAGACATGGCGGAAGATGCTGGGGGTAATCAAGATGGGGATGAATATACCAATGGAAAGATTCGACCAGGGAAAAGAAAGGTTCTAGAGGATGACGAGGACGAGGGAACCGTTGTTGAAGATGCAGCAGCCAGTAACGTTCCAATTAATATCATTGAAATGAACAGTTCTCTTTCAGAATATGAAGCTGTTGAGGAAACAAAGAAATCCAGGAACCGGAAGTCCAGCAGGAGAAAGTCTATCGCCGAGGAGCAACAGTGCGTCCTCTTTCCGGAAGAACCTGAAGACCCTAAAGTTAATATGGAGAAGAAGAGTGGGGAATCTGATGAAAGACTTCATCAGGTGTCTCCATCGAAAATAAGTGGTAAAAGAAAATCGATTACTGATGAGGATGTTAGAAGTGATTCGGAAAATATTGAAGAATCAATGGCGTCTTGTGATTCTTCTCCGAAAAGGTTGTCCAAGAGAAGATCAATTCTCGGTGATAGCATGGATGTAAGTACCGAGGGAGAAAAATCAAAGAAGGAAACTCAAAAATTGTTGTATGATGAGAATATAGAGGATGAATCTAAAATATCTTCTGAAAATATTTTCAAAATTGTAGAACCTTCAAAATCTAAGGAAAGTAACATTGCGTTGGACGTAAATGAAAAAGAAACTACAGATGTACCTGACGGACGAATTTCTTCAATAGTTGGTTTACTCGAATCATCAGAAATCATCAGTCTTGACGAACAAAATGATGTAAACGTAGAGTGGGAAAAAAGAAACAGCGGCGCAGACAATTTGGACATAGAAGATTTGGAAAACATAAAAATCATGGAATTGCAATCAGCTTCGTTAAATTTTGAAAAATCGACTAAACGTAATTCTAAACGAAAGTCACTCGCCGACGAGCATTTGGAGCTGCCAGATTCACCTGGTGAGAATCAAATTCTCGAATCACCAAAAAAGCCTTTCGCTGACTCGCCGGAAGATGCAAAAGTTACTGAAGAATTCGAGTCGCCATTGAAGAAGAAAAGTTTCAACAGAAAATCCTTGGCGGACAATTCTCTTCAAGAAGACAGTTCCATACCACCGTGTACCTTGAAGACTCAGCAACGATCAACATTACCAACCGGGTTTTTGGAACCGTTCAAGGTACCGGAAGTCAGCGAGGTCTTGCAACATACGAAAAAGCGTTCCTCGAAACGAAAATCAGTAGCTGATGTACATCAACATTTTTCTGAAGGTCAGTCGGTATCCGAATTTCAAAATTCACCGCTAACTGTGTCACAGGTGACATTGGAAAATTCAAAAAATCAGGAAGAAATGATCATTGTAAAAACTTTAAAGGACAATGAACAAAGCATGAAAATTGTAGAAAAGGACAACGAGGACGTTTCAAAGGAACTGAAAGTCTCTATGCTACCTGAACTAACTTTATCGAATAAACGTAGACCTTTCAAACGTAAAAATACAGGAAGTAACTCCTCGGAGTCCACTGAGGGTCTGAGTCGTCAAGATCAAAGTCCGGTCAGAGCAACAGATCACACAGATAATCTTCACAGCAGTGAAGCAGGATATTCTATGAGGAAACGATCATCAAAACGGAAGTACCTGATAGATGATCTTGAAGATTTTCCAGATGACATTTATACAGATAATCTAATAATGGATAATAATTCTATTGATGCAAACAAAAATAGCAGCTTTGAGCGACGACAGACTCCTAAAAGAAAAGCAAAGAAGAATATTCCATTGATCGACGAACATTTGGATCTATGCGATGATCTTGATATTCCTGATGATTTGACAAGTGAACAAATATTCCAAGAGAAAACGATGAGAACGAAAAAAGTCGATGAGTCTAACAAGAGTGGAAAAATGAGCAATTCTGAAGACAGTGTGAATTCCAGTACGGAGAAGTCATTGAATGAAGTTGTGGATGGTAATAATGAAGATTCTCCAGTTTCGAGTGAGATCAATACTGAAATTGCAGACACCGAAGATCCGAGCAAGGACGAATTTCAGGCACCGAAAAAACGTGGTTCCGGTAACTTTGCCATCGTCCATACAAAATCCGGGGAAATTCTTATCGTTGAGAAAAAGAAAAAACTTACGAAGGAAGCAGCGAAATTCTTTTGCGACGTTTGCGCGACAAGTTTCACGCGTAAAAGTTCCCTGAAGAAGCACAATCTTTCGCAATCCCACCTGGTCCAAATGGTTATGGCTGGTAAGGATCAAGATAAAGATAACGTAGACCTCAACGACGACGATTCGGTAAATACTTCAGGATTTCCTGGTGATTCGTTAGACGAGAACGACAGTAGCAAGAATAGCGATGGAGAAATACCTGCAGAAAATTCCAACGACGAGGAGGAGCTGAATGTGTTTGCTAAGATTTCGGAAAAATTCACAGGAGACAATTTGACGTTTTTAGAGTCTCCAGATTTGGCGGATCCGCCAAAAACGTCCTTGACCCCACAAATGTCTGAGGAAGAAGCGCTCGAGGAGGAACTGCTGGATGAGGAAATTTGTAAAATAACTGAAAATATGAGTCATGACGAATACGTATTAACTGATCATATTAGTCCTGTCTTACCTGAAGCTTCTTCCAGTCCTGTTACAGTTTCCTTGAAGAAAACACAGCAAAAGATAAAGAGAGCTAAGAAGGATCAAGAGAAAAAGCGAAATTTGGCTGAAGAACACTTGGATCTTGATTCACCGACACCGATTAGCCATTCGAATATTTTCCCAGGATCCTTCAAAGACGTTGGAGTCAGAAAGAAAATGCCTGATGAGAAGATAGTAGAATCTGATACGTCCCAAGATAAGAATACATCACCGTCGTCAGAAATAAAGATGTCCAAAAAGGAGATTCAAAATTTGGAAAAGCGTGACTCCACGAAAAGCCATGTGGGATCAACCTTGAAAACATGGAATGAACAAATGTCTGAAGAATTTACAAAGGACTCCATAAAAGTTCAAGAAATTTTCGAGAAAGATACGGAAATCCCTGATTTTGAAAATATCGAAATTCACAGCGACGTAGAATTGCAGCAAAAATTCAAGACGAATTTCAGTGATGTATCATTGTTAATGTTTTCAGAGTCAAATGTCAGAATTCAAAAAGAGAAGGAGGGTTCGTCCCAGGAACCACCAGCACGTGACTCAACTCCTGAAGATCCGACGAAGAAGTGTGCCGGAATATTCCAGGACTCTAGGAAGATATTGGAGCAAGAAGGTTCCTCGTCGTCGAGTTTTGCCGACAAGCCTTTGTCAGAATTCTTGACGAAGAACGTCGAGAAGTCGGGCAGAAGAAGTTCACGCAAAGGAATGGAATCCAGGTTGAACTTCTCGAACATCGCTGTGAAGTTACGTGCCCAGGAAACTTCAGGGACGGGGACGTTGACGGGTACAACGCCTGAGATGAACAATACCGTTGCGACGGAATTCGATAGCGATGAGAATTCAATGGACACAAGCATGTCGGTCGACATAGAAAAGCTTCTTAACGACCCTGAACTTAGTACAGACGATAAACAGATGACTTCAGAGGATCAGATAGAAGTGAAGTTGGGTACGAATTCTGGAAATTCTTCAAAGAGTGACTGCAGCCACGAAGAATCTTTTAACGCACAAAGGACGAGAAAGAACATGTCTACACCGTGTAGCACGGATGCAGATACATCCGATAATGATTCCTATAGCGGAAGTAAAAAATCTAAACCCCAGGAAGAGAAGGCAAATGCTGGGAAAACGTCAAAAAATCAAAAGTCTCCGAGAGGGAGCAATCGAAAAAACAGAATAACTAAAACAAAATCAAGAAGACATTATTCGAGTATACTGGCAGGAGATTCAAGTGATAGTGACGAGGTCGACGAGGACAGAATCGAATCGAGAAATAAAAATAAAATAGTCAAGAGCGTCTTCGGTAGGGTCTTCTCAGGTGAAAAGGTGGACAAGGTCAAGGAGGTCTTGGATGATTGGGACTCGAGATCAGAGTTCGAGGATTCTCAGGATAAAGAATTGGATATTGTCCGTTCAGGGAATGAGAATGCGAGTGAGAATGCTACTGTAGCTTCCATATTGACACCGGAAGTTGAATCAAAGATTTCGAGTAGCGGTAATAGAGTAAATAAAGGTAGATTGTGTATTGTGTCTGATATCGATTCAGGGTCGGGCAAGAAAAGCTCTCTTGAAAACAAGAGAAACAGATCCAGGAATGCAAGAGACAGGAGGGACAGTTCTTTGTCCGAGGACAGAAGTAGAAACAATTCCTTGAGTAGAACAGCAGCCAAGAATCAAAAGAGACCGGAAGTTCAAAATAATTTATCGATTAGTTCAGCGGACGTGGTACTGCCGAGTTCAAGATGTCGACAAAGTAAGAAAAGAGCCGAGGAAAGAATCTCGCGGGCATTTGAGGAGGAATCAACAGAGTTTAGAAGATCCAGTGACCGTGAGAGATCTAGAAGATCGAGAGATCTTTCGTATGGACTAAGAAATCAAACAAAATTATCATCTACTCTTTCCAAGGAGTCCATGGATTCTCGTTCAATTAGGGACGAGGAGCAGGACAGTCTTGATCTTTTGCAATCTTCGGACCCGGAAACGGAAGTCTCCTTGAAGGGTGTTGCCAAGGGGAGAACATCGTCGATGAAGAAGATGAAGAAAAAAGTTAACATGGACTGGCGGGATTTCACTGAGGAAAAGCAGGTGGCTTCTACACCTTTAGAAAAAGTATTAAGCAGTAAAAATTCTGACAGTGATTCCGAGGATAATACATCCAAACCTTTCCAAAAAGCAGTAGAATTAAAATCTCGAGATTTTATAGTCAGGTCACCGAGGTCACCCAGGTCACCAGCTCAGAGTAGCCTGGCGCCAAGCAGTATAAGAAATCGTTCACCAACGCCAGATAGAAATTCACAATCTTCCCAGGACGAGGATCAAGAAGACGAGGAGGACATGACTCGAGGTAGAATTTCACCACTCTTCGTGCTCACCAGCCCTGAAACATCAATGGACAGTGCATCGAATTGCAATGAGATATCAGTCAACCAGGAAGTCAGTACCTCAAGGAAGCACAGTACAAATGAATTCTCCGGTGACAAAGTCGTGATCAGATCACCCTTGTCAAACAATGAAAAGACACCGGAAGTAGTAACGATAGCCCCAACGGATGCAGTAGAGGACAACGCCCTGGACGTTCCCCAAGAGACGCTTCCTCAGAAATCCCGGCAAGGAAAAGTCTTGAATTTTGATGAAGAACTCTTCGTAGAATGTTGCTCGAGACTGAAAGCAACGACTGAGAATGAATTGCGAGGCGCCAAGAAGATCAAGCTAGATCATTCGGATGGCTTCCACAAGAAAGAGGATCCATCAGCATTCAAATCAAGTAGAGATCGTTGGCGCGACGTGGAAAGTCAGAACAGTCTTGGAAGTCTTTTGGAATCCGTGAACCAGGTGAGTGAACCAAGTCACAAATATTAATCGATACTAAAATCGATTATCTCGAATTTCACATGATAAAATCACACAGTAATGCATAATACCTAGTAAAAAGCATGAGCCAAATGTACAGGTCGGATTGCATATAAAAATGTTGACTGTTGCATGCATCTCATTCTCCAAAAATCCGTATTCATCGCTTTTCATATTTTGCAAATAGCTTCTGGAGCAAAAATCCCCAAAAAACTCACGTACATAATTCACTGCATGCTTCCTCCATATTAGGTATCAGGAGTGACGCGAGCGACGGTCGTCGCTTGCGTGTCTCTTGACTTCTCTTTGCTCTTTGTTTCTGTACGGCGAGAGGGTGTAAACTGGTATCAAACACTGCAACTGCAAAGGTGCAGCTGCGTGGGAATGGAAGTATGCAGGCATGCAGGTGTGCGCGTTTACAGTACGTGGAAGTAAAGTAGGCGGGTGGATGGTTTATCGCCACATCCCGAGGCTTCTCCCAGGAAACTAACACGATTCATAGGGATTTTAACTAGAGTGCAGCACCAGTGAGACGGCTAGAGTTCAACGTTTAAAATGAGTTACGCCCTTTCGCTTAATTTTATCTACTAAAAATTATGACAATATTATGAACATGTTTGCAGGACCTATGACCCAGCTTTATACAGAAAATGTACTCTCACAGTATGCATGCAAAAGGTAGTCATATTCATTCCTTTAAAAATAATTTCTCTCGTACCCACAATTCTCAGTGACTGAAATTTGTCTTATTAAATTATCATTATATAGGTAGATAAATTTAACATATATAGATATACAAGTTTCACTTACTATTGACACGTGTCAGATGAATATTTGAGGTTATACGAAATTTTCTCTGATCATCAATCTCGTCGATCTTCTTTTTGTTTACTTCGTGTATTTTCTATAAATTCTTTTTTTACCACTTTCTATGTAATCAGGAACTCGTATATAGGGTGTAACGCGTCATCCGACTATCGCTTGGAAAGACGAATGAATTTCCAACTAGAAATTCACACCCCGAAGGATATCCGGCTGATGTCAAAACACGTATACATATAGAGCATATACACTGTACTATACTATATACCATATGTACCCAGTACGCAGACCCTATTGTCGGGCGTAGTTGCGCTTACGTAATATTAACGCTTTGTCGCTTATGGAAAAATTTTTACTTTCTATGGCCGCATCGACACGCGCAACTCGAATCATGCTACTCGTTACTAATATCTGGTTTTATGTCATATTTGACAGTTATTAATTAAGTACACGTGAGATATGGACGATTCCGGGTACAAGACGAGTGAACTCTATTTATTTTGTTGTAACTGAAAGAAATTCGAAGTCGTATACTCTGGCTGGAAATTTACTAGAATTGAGTTATTTTACGTAAGAGAACTTTTATTGACGAAAAAAACAAATTTTTTTTCTTCGTTTTTAGTTTTGAAAGTCCCACGATAATTCAACGTGGCGGAACGTAAGGGATCATATATCTCAGAGAGCGAGTAATCCATTTAAGAGGAACGTGCTGCTAGTAGGTAGAACGTAGTGGGAAAATGGGTGAAAAGATTCTAAAATTGTATGTGTGTATACCTGTGTGTGTGTGTATATATGTATATATAGTTTGTAAAAAGCTTACCCTATTTCTACACTGTACTGAAACATATAGGATGATTTAAAAAGAGAGAAAATCCTGGATAAGGCTTGTGTTAGAGATTCGACCGGAAACGTCCATTCATTTCACCCCTTGAATTTTGCTCTACCATTTTCTATCCTCTTGGTGGATTTCGCGCGGCCAACCTTTAATGGCTATTTTGCAGTTACTCGGCGAGGAGATATACAACACGAGAGAAAAGGAATACACAAAGCGCGCGAGACCATTGAGAAGTGAGAATTCAAGTAGATCGGTAAGCCCCGATGCGGAAATATCACGACCCGACAACCTCGGCTACGAGGACAGTCTGGACGTCGCCTTCGAGCATAACAACAAACTACGTGACAAGATACAGCAGCGGATGCGAGAGAGTGAAAATCTGATAGCTAGTACCTTTGGACAGAGGAACAGCGAAATGGACTTTTCATGTAAAAGGGTAGAGGAACAGGATCACGAAGATTGTGGTACTTATGGAAATACTGAGGAACGAGACGTATCGAATCTCATATCCAATGGGGAATATGGGAGAGAACCTTGCGAGGATGTAGCAGAGTCAGCCAATCTGAACGATCAAAACGTTAAAGACATCCCTCTGGACTCTGCTGGCTTCAAGAATAAGATGAACTCTGCATTAGGAGGTCTTCTTGACAAGGCCCTCTCGAATTTACTTCACAGCAATGGGAAACACGATCACAAGTGAGTTCAGTTAGGTTTCCTTTAGAATATTTAAATATCTCTTATTTAAGTATATATACCTTTATATCCTTTTATATCCTTTTGCGACACCTTGAACTTGCAATGTCCCAGAGTATCAGGGTGGTAAGAATGCACATGGTGGAGGAAATTGGGAGGATCTTGGTTCAGGAAATCTGCAATGATGGCGTTAATGTTCCCTGGAAATTAGCATGTCTCAGGATGATGGTTATCAAATAGCTATGGTAAATTGGGCTATGCTGAGAACCCGGTCTCTATCCTGAGGAACTGAAGATCCTGGGGATTTTCCAGGATGCAGAAAATTATGAGGGTGAGAAGGGAATACAGAAGGTACTTGATTACTTGCTTGGTTTTCCTTTAACCTTAACTGGAGGTCTTCACGTTAAATTGGTCCTTGGATCCAGGGACAGGTTCCTTTCGATTTACTCAGAACGACCTGGATTGTCCCTTTTCTTTTTGCCATTATACTTACTCCCCTTTTCTCTTCTTCGAGGGAGAAGGACATCCGCTTCTGATGATCGTTCTGGAAAATACCACAATCCCAAAGTGACAAAGATTCCAATTGCAAGATATGAACGTTCAGTACCTTCTCTTCTTTCTCTTCAGTTTTTATAAATGACTCAAGTTCTTCGATTATTCCTCGAGGATGCCTCCTTCATCGGTATCGTCATCCTCTGGATATTCATCATTCGTAACGATAGTACAAAACTTGCTGAGAATACCTGGCGAAATTACTCATAACTCGACACGTGACATGGGTTCAATAGAGTTTTATACCATTAGGTTCTCTGTCCACGATCCAACTGTCAATCCACATTTTCAAATTTTACGTTATCCTAATGACATTATACAACGTTATTTCTCAGGGACAAGAAGACGCAGAAAGTTTTGCAAACCATTAATTGGCATATACAATTTAGAATTTAGTTTTCTTATTGACATAAAACTGGATTTTGTAAGGAATATCGGCATGATCTGATACCAGACTGAAATGTCCTGAGGTAAATTCCCACGGTGTTAACTGTAGCATTTGAAACCACTCCTAGACACGTCCTTGCAACATCGATCGACTGGACAGCATTTAAAGTTTCTTATGGTTGCTGGATTTTTCGATAAAAATCTTCACAGTCCAATTGGATATTCCAATAAAATAGGAATTCCATAGACTTGGATTGTGGTCAAGTTTTAGCGATGCTATCCAAATGATTCTTGGCCCCAATGGCAAGTATTGATCTGATACACTCCGCACCTTCAGCTAGACTGCTGTCTGATCTGATATCCTCTCGACTTCAGGAGCGCTGAATGTTATTTGCTGTATGAGAAGCAATTCAGATTTCATATATTTCCCATTGCAAATTGCTGCGTGAGGGAGAATATCTTGTTTCGATGTCAGAATTCTTTCATAGAATTTAAAAGTGTAAAAAAACATCTGCCGACGGTGGCTCCTCTTGCGGAAAATCTTACATCACACCACCTTGCGTCTTCTGAAAAAGAAATTGATATTGAAAAATAATATCCTACATAAAATATGGTTGTCAGGATTTTTAGATCTTACGTTTATTTTCTCCAGCGTTTTATTCGGTTTCTTCTAAATGGATGACATAGGGAATGAAGTGATTGTTTTACGATTAAATAATTACTGAAAAATATGAAAGAAGTTACCAAGATCAATAGATGAGGGAGTCAATAGACAGGAGTCAGGGGTTATATGACGTTGTGACAAAGGGGTCCTCTCCGAGGAATAAATCCATTCCATATCTAAGTGATTTGTCAGCATTTTTTTAAAACAGACTAAATCTTTGCCAGGGGGAGACAAGCATCCTGAAATTCTCTAGGACCTGACACAAGCAATTTCCATTTGCCATTTGTGCCATAATATTGTGTTGCACTTATTAGGGGGAAATACCTTTAATTCCATCTTGTTGCTTGTAACTGATAATTTGCTCTTTGTTTTTAGTGGTTCAACACCGATGACGGTTCTGGCTGAACTTGCCTGCGCTCGAGCACCGACATCCACCAGTGCAGAAATCCCACAGGATACAGAGAAACTGTCGTACAATACACGAGAATCCATCCTCGATCCTTCCTTAAATGCACTGAAGGATCCACTGGTGAAGAAAATACGGAATCCGATCAAGGAACTTTTTGAACGGAAGAAGGAAATTAACGAGAGGAAGCATAATGAGAAAAGCAAAGCCGAAGCTGCCTTGAAGGAACTGAATGCGCAGAGACAGCGAAAGACCAAGAAGACACGTAGACGACAGGAATTTCCATTGGTTCGCAAAGGACCTCATGGAGGTTTGGTCGAGAGGAAAAAGCGTCGAGATATTTTCAGTAAGAAGGACCATTCGGTAGACAATGAGAAGATCAAGGATGTTTATGATTTTGATGAAGAAGAAAGTCAAATGGAAACTGGATTTGGTAACGTAATGCCTTATAGAAGTAAAATTGAGAAGAGTTACGAGATCAGTTGTTTAAGGACAAAGGACGTGGACGTGGCAGGATTAATGTCGAAGGCCATCGATGAAAGTTTGGAGAATGGAATGGAAGGTGACGCCCTGGGTAGGCGATTGGAGTCTATGATAGATAAAAAGTTTAAAGAAATAGAAAAATTTGCACCGAAAACGAAGGGAGCATTAAAGTCTTTCCAGGCTGATGTCAAGCAGGACGTCACAGGACCAATGGATGACTATGTGGAACGAAACAAACAGCGCCAGAGGAAGCCTAATGAGCAGACAGTGAAACAGCCGAAAATACGGAAGAAGAATAAAAGTCCAAAGAAGAAATCAAGGAATGCCTGGTACGAGAATGACAGTTCGGATGAGTTCAGGACAGCTGCTAAGGCCGAGGATGTGGGTGTAGGTATCACTAAGAGTCAAAGAACCTGTTCCAAGGGGAAACAAAACTTGTTTGCTGAATTGTCGACTTCGTCTGAAAGTGAATACGAGGAGAATGACGTGGACTATGAAGCTAAAAAAAGGCAGACCGGAAGAGCGGCGAAGAAAATTGTGGAGGATCATGTAGAAAATGTTGATGAAAAATTCGATGAGAAATCTTTGACCTATACTGAGGAAAATAATGAAACGGAAGAGGCCGACTTGGATCAAGATCGTTGCCATTTTTCAATGGCTTCTGATAAGAGAAGGATTGACTCGGAAACGAAGAAATCAGAATCAGAAATGTCTGAACATCCGTTAGTGATTGATGAAAGGAAAGAAAGTGATGAACAAAGAAATAGTGACGATGACGTGGATACACCGTATGATAGATCATTCGAGCTTGATGATTTATACAGAGAAGATAGTTCCATTTCCGAATCAGATAACGAACAACCTAATACGTTGGAGCAGAACGTTCAAGACAATCAATCAGAAAAAGATTTGGCTTTCCAAGATAAATCTAGTAGTGAAACGATTCGTGAAAACAAATATCTGAAGGAGAACGAATTAATTCCTCTGGAAGAGGCACTGGATCTCCTGGATCATCCAGAGGATCTCAAGACCATCTCGGAAAAGCCTATGGAAAAGGTGACAATGGATTGTGAACTTCAAGACACAAAATCAGGTAGCAATTTAATTGAAAAAATGTCTGAACCCATCAAAGAATCCCAGAAGAATGAAAATGAAGAAGAAGAGGAAATCGAACATCAAGAAGAGGAGCTTAATGATTTACCAGAGAAGTTATCCACTAATGAAAAGCCAGAAAAAGAAGCTGAAAATCTTCCGCTTCATGTGTTTCTGAGTAGAAAGGTTCAAGAATCAAAAAAGAGGAAACAACAGCAACTGAGAAAACTTCAAGAAGAGCAGGAGAGAATTCTTATGGATTTCCAACCAACCAGAAGGCAAAGAAAATGTGCAATTGGCAAACAGGGTCTCTTAGCTGAGATCAGCAGCTCTGACGAGGAATCATACTCCAGGGAGACATACAGAAGATTCACTGAAAAGTCTGAACAAGACAGGTCACGAAAACCAAAACGTGAATCCAAGGAGAAGCGTAAGGAGAGATATATGGAAAAAAAGCATGAACAGATGATAGCCAAAGAACAAAAGGCCATTGAGGAAGAGATTCTACGTGAAGTTGAAATGAAGAAAGAGACTTTCCCAAAAGATAACCTTGATTCTGATAAAGATACCTCATATCGAGATGAATCTTTGAATAGAAAAGATCAAGAAGAGTACGAACCAAGTCAAGCAACAAAAAATAAAATGAACCACAAGAAAAAACAAACCAAACAAAAGCAAAAAAGGCCAAATGACGAATCTCAGGATAACAATCAAGAGGATCCAGATAAAAATTTCAGCGAACTAGACACCAATTATGATAAAGTTAACTCAGAAAACGATTTCGATTATACGAAGCAAAAGAAACAAACAAGATCACCAGCCAAATCTCGAAAGACCACGAAATCCGATAGCAAGCCAGCCAATGGCAGCAGAAAGAGTAGAAATTCAAACAGTGATCGTTCCAAAAACAGATCAATATCTGCCAATAGTAAAGATCCAAAGGATCGAAGATCCTCTAGTGCCAAGTGGGACTCTGATGACGAAGAATTAAGGACGACAAAATCCTGGAACAAAGTCGAGGAAGGTGTGGGCGTAGCGATTGGTCGTCGAAAAAGAGCAGCAGCCAATCAGCTTTATTACTGGTCGAGTTCGAGCGACGAAGAAGAGCCAATAGAAACGGCGCCAATTATCGAAGAAGAAGACGACCGTCAGGAACAGCACGGCTGGATAGTCGGTGATTCTCATAAGAGAATGATAACCATGTTAGCAATGGAAAAGCAGCTAAAAGAAAAACGTAGAAGAAGCGAAGATGAGTTCGAGTCTGGAAAGGCAAAAAATAAGAAGCACAGAAACAGCACATCTTGATACGTGTTTCACGATTAGACTAACATTACTTAGATGATTTTTTCTTGTCATTCTTTCCTTTTCTTTCAATTCACTGCTACTAACGTAATATTATTTTCATCACTCGCATTAAATGATCGCAATGCAACATTAGCATACGTTTCGAAATTTACTGCTAGTATTACAAGTACGGTCGTATCTATGTTTACCTGCATACAATTGAGTGGAACACAACCATCCTCGTAGTATTAACAGTGAATTTACGGAGGTATCCATAGACAGTCAGCCTAGTTTGTCATTAAGTCATTAATTTCGAGAATTTGAACCATAATGAAACTAACCAACAGATCCACCAACTGCCAAGAGATTTCGACAGTTTTACTAACCATTTCTGCAATGAGAGCCTATAGGGAGTGTATATTTTCGCGAGTTGAATGAATCGTGAATTTCAAAAAGGGCTCCATGAAAAATTAGAACATTTTTAAGACATACCTAAGTAGATGTAATAACGTTAAAAATTAAGAACGTTGTAAGAAAAAGTCGCCTTGTACATAGCCGCTTGGCGTTATCATAGTTAGGTATACATAGATATAAATATAAATAAATATACATATATACATATTATATAGAATATATGTATCTATATGTATAGATATACTTAGCGTCCACTCATCCCTTTCCACAAGAATGTAATTATAAGTTCTTATTCAACAATGCAAAGGTGTAACATTTTAGACTGAATGTACGAAAATAGTAGGAGCGATAAGAGCACGTGGAATGGTGGGCACTTTTAGACAATACTAGGTGAAATTTTTCAAACGTTCATTTCCTAATTAGGATTTAGAATGAAATTGAAGAAAGACGCATGCAAGATCAAAGGTGAAAATGTGTGCAAAAATCTTTTTTTCTTCTAACGGACAATGTAACGGGGGTCCAAATCATGAAATAACGCTTTTGGCCGGCTTCTTGTAAATTCTCACATATCGCAAGAATTCTAATAAAGGTGAAAAAATTTAATTCGGAAAGTACCTTAGATGTAATTCAAATACTGGCGCTGGAGGGTCGCTTCTCGCGTTATTTAAATGCTGATGCAGAACCTTTATTTTCTAATTACGTTATTTTACGTTCAAATTGATAGATCTCATGTTATGGCATAGGACGCCCGCGATATAAAGCTATTGTAGTTAAAGTAGCAATTAATATTGTTTTTTTCTTTTCTTTTCTTTTCTGATACGCCTTGCGAGTGCACATAATAGTAACGAAGTATAGATTTTTTTTTTTCATATGTATTACGATGAACGATAATAGACTTTATTGTAAATGTACTGCCATAATCATATAATTATACTGATTGCTGTATAATTACGAGAGCCTACGAGAATAGTTACGAATATTATTTCTGTAAAGATTAAAAGAAAAATTGAGGACGTTGGCACAAAAAATTCTAGGTACATCCAATGTAAATAGAGCATATTTTCAATGTGTCTGAAAAAAAGTATGTTTTGTAATATAAGCATTGCAAAAGAAAATAAAACTATTAAAACTATTTCTTGATTACTGTATTACGTACCTATATACCCTACATTCTTTATATTTAGTATGAATGTTTTGACGAATGTTATACACTATTGAGGTTCCTACCTTTTTAACTCTCACTGTACTATTTTAATTTTAACTGAATTATATATGTAAACAGGAAACATTGAATGTTTTAGATAGGCATTCGTAATGTCTATGAAAGGTGCAATAATAATAAGTACTATTCAGTTTATAGGTTATATCACACAATTTTTAACCTCTCACCCAGGACTGTTGACGTCGTGTTGATAACTGTTACTAATTATCGCGCACGGCTTTACATATTTTGTGCTTTAAACTATTCTTATAATTAGTTTCCATGAAACGTTCTTACATGGCAATGGAGCATTGCAACAGCAATGTGCCTAATAAAGGTAACAATCAAACGATCTCTTATGCAGCAGTGACATATTATGTTAGCATCTGTGATTTATTGTACAAGACTTGATTTTGTTACTTTTTTGGAATTAATCTTTTGTTCTTAGTTGTTCTTGTTGAGCGAAATGTGACTCCTCAGGGTATACCATTACTCAATCCAACTACCATTGCCAAAAAGGGTGCGAATGACTTGGTCGAGTTAGCAATGGAAATACAAAAGGTACGTTCAATACTTATACTTGTTATATTACCAGTATTCAGTATTTAAAATGAACATGAATTCTATTACATTATATAATTGATTTTTCTCACAGGCTGATAGTTATGTTAAAGCCAACGTGTGTAACAAATTACAAATGATTGCACAACAGATGAATTTCCTTAAGAGACAAGCTGAGACTGTACTAATGGAGGCAAAACAAAATAATATACTCAATCATGCTGCTTGTAACTTTATCAAATATCCAGGACATATCTACCACTTATACCAGAGAGAATCTGGACAGATTTATTTTTCCATGCTAAGTCCAGAGGTATGCTTTCAAATAATTTTACAAATTTGTACTTAGCAAAAATATATTCGAACAATGTGCAATGGATGTGTTTCTGTCTTACAGGAATGGGGTGCCTCTGGTCCACCACATCGTCATAAAGGTTCTTTCCGACTGGAATATGATCGTTCATGGACACCTTTGTCTGAAGTTTCTACTAAAGATAATGAACTTACCATAATTAATAAATTTCTTCAAGTTAGTGAAACTTCCATGTGCCATTCCATTATTGATGGTATGATAGTGGATTTGTGATATCAAGAAAGTATCATATCAGTCTTCTAGTACGAAGAAATAGGTAGGCATCAACTCTTAATTTCCCACTTCGTATTTGTGCCACTGAATGATCAGTTGTATAGTAGAAATACAATTATAGATTTAGTTTTCATCTCATCCCAATTTATTCGTGTCTCAAGTAAAAATATTATTACCGATACTTGGACTTCATTTATAAAGGATTTCGAAATAGACACTCCATGTTAAAGGGTACTTACTACTTCAACAATGATATATTTATTGTTAAAGAAACAGTCATTTTTTGTAATATATAATTAACAAGTGTTTCTTCAACGATCCACTAACAACAGTCTAATGCCGCGAGTGACTATATCTTTCTATAAAGAAACCTTAGCGATCAAAATCAATAACGAATCAAACGAATTGACATGCCAATACAAGATAAATAAGCAGACTGATCTTTGTCATATGTTCGTGTATCGTTACAGACGTCTATAGACGATTAATTAAAGCTAATAATAATTGCAATTGTACAGAACTAATCACTAGGCAAATTCTGCATAACCAGAACGTATTGTAGGTATTTTTTTTTTATAAAAATTCATGAAAACCTGTTCACGTAATTAGAAATTCCAATTGGTTTCGCGCATGCATTGTGACAATGTCGTATTATAATTGAATGCTATGATTTTACTTATAATTGAATATTTATATGAATTTTTACTTCTGTAAAACAGCAGCAGTGTTGTAACTGGCAAGAGTATACTTACATACTTTTAAATGTGCATTAATCGATAATGATTAATTGGACGTCACAAATGTACAATTCAAGGATAGATACTCGTTAATTATACTGAGTTTTGAACACAACTAACATCATTACATGGAGAACGCAAAATAAAGAAAAATCAAAGTGTATTTTCCTCTGTTTCTTTACATGTTTTTATAGAACGTCCTGAAATTAAAAGGAAGAAAGCCCCATTACTTGCATTTGGCACGTGAAGCAAAATGAGCCTACAGAAAAAAATCATTTATCTGCATGTATGTATTGCGGCAGATGACAAAACGGACAGGAAGTCGCGTCTTCCTGGAAGTTCAGTGACATTGTTATACAAAGCGCAACTGATTTGACTAACGTTAAATATGCCGTAAGAGCCATTTTTTTCTCGAAATACAATTCGAATCCTAGGAACGAATGAAGGATACGGGAACCAACGCAAATCATCAATTAAGATTATGACGGCTTCTTTTTGTTTTAGTTTGAAACCGTTTGCGTCATGTGGTGTTCACACGATGTGCTGTGAATAAAAAAAATAATTAATCAGCTAACTAAATAGCGAATTATAATATATAATATTACATTTCTTGAACTTACATTGTTTTGGTATCCTAAGAGGTTCGTTATCTTTTATAAGACACTCGTGTGTTTGCGTATGAAAGAGATATTGCAGGAGAAGTTGTTTGTCTTCCCCGACACAGGGATCATAAAAACCAGGCAACTGGCTCTGTAAAAAGAGAATAGTTGACTTACATTAAAGGACCATTTCTCATCGATGAGCAATAGTGACTATAGCAAAAAGTAGTAACCTTCGATGCATTGTGAAGAACAAGTTTCGAGTCTTTGACCAGACATTGTAATGGAATAGTTACATCTATGATCTCATCTCTATGACCATTAACTCCATCTTCTCCAAGATTTCTATCCTGAGGATAGACAAATCTTCCATAAAGTGCCTTCGTAATAACTAAACCTCTCTTCGATTCCTCTTCTGATCTAATTCTACTAAATGTAGCTTTCATAAGATCAACAGCTGCCCTAGCTTCTCTTTGTTTTTCCAACATCCGAGATTTGTTCATCTCGCGCTGCTTCTCTTTGTCACGCTCTTTCTGCTCCCGCATCACTGGGTCGATGATTAATTTTTTCACAATAGTCCACGTTATTAGTGGCGCCACTGTCGCATAAAACACTGGTGCTGGGAATACTTCGTCGCACAAATGAATTGGAAAGGCATAAGTTTGAGAAGCGCGACTAAGTTTGATTTTCAAAGTCACACCCATTGGTACTCCAACTCTGACTGCTGCGGAGAGTGCACTGTGCTTCGATACCTTTTTTTCAGCACCGTATTCTACGAAAGCTCCAAATGTACCAGCTCTGCAACATTTAATATCTTTAAATATGCTATTGCTGATAAACATTATTAGAGAAGGAATACGGATAGCAATACTAACTTTATACATCCACGTAATTTCATTTGTCTTTCCTCCATTTTGTACGTATAATTAAGGCTGGCGTACGAGTGCAGGATTCCAAATTGTATTGAAAAAGCAGTGTATGATTGAGATGTATCTCTTACTATCATCGTACTCATTGCACTCTGTAAACCAGCCCTATACGTGAGATATCCCACCGTATGTTTATCTAACTGCATTGCCAATGCTATAATTAATGATTTCATCAATCATAGTATATCAAGGAATTTTGTCAGTTTGTCTAAATCTAGTCATAGATGTATACGTACTTCCTACGAGACCCGGTCTAATCCCGTGTCCTGTGAATTGTAAAATGGTTGCCCCATTGCAAAATAATCTTTTTGTTAACGTTCTAAATCCTTTTAGTGATATTACAGGTCCATTTCCAGCACCGACGTCCAATTCTATCCAGCCTTTTGCTGATACTAAACGTCTGGCACCAACGTTAATAGAACCTGTACCGGTTCCATTTTGAGTACCTAACTGACCAGACATTGTAATAGTATCTCTTAATGTTAAGGGGGCTTCTATCGATTGAGCAAATGACATGCCGCTAACTTCAACCGATGAAAATATTCCAGGCCTGTAAAAGTGATTAGTATATTATGTTGCCAAAATATTAGCATGGTAAATAGAATTGATAGTTTTAAATAATAGCTTACGGCTCTTCATAGTCATCATCGTATCTACTAAAAAGATCTGTCGCATTGATATTGACTATAACGCTGCCTTTAGGATTTGTACGTTGCTGTAACCTTCTTTCTTCTCTTTCTCTTGCCAGGCGTTCATACTCTTCTCTTATTTCTTGAGGAGTCTTTGTACGCTGAACGATTTCCCATCCTTCTGTTTCAAGGCCACGAGTTCCCAAAGAGTCGTAAATTGCTCTCTGATGAGGGTCACTTAAAACTACATTAATCATTATTATTATTTCGTATATCAATATAACTATCCTAATTATGGTACAAAGTTTAAATAGATAATACCTTCATATGCTTTCTTTGTACGATTGAAAAGAACTTCAGCCTCTTTCTTAAGGATGGGATCTGCATGTTTATCTGGATGGTATAATCTACTTTGCCTACGATAAGCATTATTAATTTCTTCAGGAGCTGCCTGTAACCACAGAATATAAATATTAAATCGTAAACATACAAAAGTATGCATCACAAAATTATATGTATACTGTACGTGTCAAATACGCAGACCATGCTTAGTACAAAGCAATTTGGGTGTGCCCCAATTTGATAGATGTGTATATAAACGATAGAGTTAATATTTACTCACATTCCTCTTTAAAAATACTTGAATTATTGAGTTATGCAAGTTTGCTTGCAAGACAAATTATAATGAGTATTTTAGGTTTACAGAATTAAATATAAATGAAAAAGCTAACAATTTCACTCTAACACGTTATTGTTTATTTGAAAATATGCAAAAATGGCAATACTCTACAAAAATTAAAGTGATAAATTTAGCCGGATTTGCATGTGAAAGTTGAGCAAGCGCTATCGCCAATATTCTCTAGCTTGCATCAGATTTAAAAAAATATTTTTAAAACAGATTTAGTCAGATATTTTTTGACCGACTTTTTTTTTCATAATTAAGGGTTTTGATTACGTCAGCGTTGCAGAAAAGAAAGTCACGTGGAGGATTAGGACAAAAATTGATCACTCTCCATCTCTGTTAGAAAATGAAATTGTATGATGTAAAATAACTACATATTCTCACATTTCTCGGCACGTTCAAGAACGTATAGAAGTCCTCTTCAATTATATTGTCTTGTTCGTTATCGTCGTCCATTTTAAGTCCTATAAATTTTCTTCCGTTCAGTGAACCTCAGGATCCAGAACAATATTTTCTTCACTCGGTCTTCTGCTTTCATAGGTTACGAAATTGTCTGCAGGCCGGCTTTCCTTAGTTGAAACGGCATTTACAGAAGGCAGCAGTTGCATGCTTAAAAAAATTCCGTCGTTTACCGACTGCCGGTAACTATTACACACAGACCTATATTTATCGACAGAGCAGAGATCAACTTTTTAAATCTAAATTACGTCTAATGTAATAACACCCATTATTGGTTTTAGTAACTCCGCCTTTGTTTAGAGTAGGGTGTCTCCTCCAGTGAATGGACAGGCCCCGGTAAATTGACGCGTTAACGTAAATTATATCTATATGTATACCTATAGTGATTTTAACACGGGTATCCTCCATTCAGTAGAGGCGTTCCTTAACGAGCTCATTTACTGGTGGACGTACCCTATAACAATTAATACGACGCGTCGCCATTAACCAAGATTATCGAACCGTGTCAAAATGGACTCGGCCAACTTCAATCCAGGTGTCGAAACTCACAAAGTAGATCTCAGAGAAAGATCAAAAAACTGTAGTGTTTTAAGAAAATTTTCAACGCCAAGATGCGCAATGTCACGAGTCTCAGTAGCTCACAGAAACGAGCGAGTGACTTAACGATCCAAGCAGTGGCCAGTACGCAAGAACGAGAGGGAAACCGTGGACGTTAAATCGGCATGAAAGGTAATATTGTTCGATGGCTGCTCGCTCAGCGTAAACATTTACGCCTAAAGAACCAAAGCATAAAGCCGTCGTCCGTGGTTGGGCCTGATGTTTAAACGGCGGCGTGCGCCCTAATTTATGGGCCTTTTTAGGGCACGGTCGTGCCGTATTAAGTTTTAAGTTTTAACTGCCCTACCGTCTGGAGTTCAGAGCAAAGCAGGAGCACGCGATGCAAACGCGATCTGTGCGTTCAACGACAAACGAGAAATGGACGGCAAATAAGACTGCAGTCCGGGACGAAGGTGCGTGACGTTCCTCAGACTGAAGGTACAACCAGGACTAGAGACAGGAAGAAAAAAATGGAAGAAAGTAAAAAAAGGTTCGTAAAATAACACTACCACTTAGATTGGCAAGCAATGCTACCACTACACCAGCAGCACTGCTCATGGAACGTGACCGCGTGGTAATCGCTCCTGTCTCGCCTTGCCGCGACAAACGAACGACTATAAAATCGCAATAAACTTAGGGGCGAGGTTAAGAGAAAAGCTGGGGAGGCCACAGGAGCGAGATTGCTTTGACATTCTTAAATCAAAACAGAGAGTCCCTGTAGCGACGTGGCCTGGAATATATATATATATATATATATATATATATCCTTATTTCTCGACGAGAAAGAACAAAATTCTATTTGTACGTATATAGGTTATGGTATCGTAAATTAAGCAAATGTAGAAAAGTTTTTAGCAAGTGGGTATTGGCATACGATTTCTTTGGTTATAGACACTGATGTACTTTATGGGTATTGTATAATAATATAATTATATTATAATACTTATACCCGACAAGCAAGAAATAAAGGCTGCCACCATGGTAGCCTATAAAGTAATCCTCATAATCGCGACATAAGCATCAACAATAATGTTAGACGACGAGGGAAACAATTGAACAATCGGGACCGATGTGTTGGCAAACATTGGCATTGTACTGGCCTAACAATACCCCGTTATGTTGGCAACATTACCTTCCGTGGCTCCCATTTTAGATCAACAATTCGCTCACTCGAGCATTGCCACTGTTGAAAAATATCCGGTCGAGTCGCTCACTGCTCTTTCTCTCTGTTTCTTCTCTATTTTCATTTTTCTCTCTCTCTTGCTCTTTCTTCTTACATACCTATACGTTTGTATATATCGTACAACCTGTCGACGTACGTTACCCATAAGTCCCTCGGCTACAGTCTTATTAGAGCGACGAAAATATTTTTATGAAGGAAACTCAATCGTGTCGCAATAATCCAAATTATTTAATTATATTATAATATTAAATAATATATGTATATTACCAATAGAAACGACTCGTGAGAAATATCAGAATGGACATTTTATGTTATAAATATTTTTCAATCCAATAGTGTCCCGTATCGAAACATCTGGCAGTTTGATTAGAAATAGGCTGAAGCACACGAGGCATAATTTACAAAACATTTCAATTAATACCAGCAACAACGAATTGATATCCTTTTACGGTCTAGCAGATTCCTCGATGAGAAAGACTCTTGCGCAGGTGTCGTACTCGTGTTACGAATCATTGGCGTACGTATGCATATGGGATACGTGTATACGAGATACGCAGGACTTGCATTATGTAAGTGTGTACAGTCCTTTCTAAGAAATGCAAGTCGAAAAAAAAAATGTCTGGGTTGGAACTTTTGCAGAGGCGAGGTTCGTGTCGATTACGTGGTCGATTTTGTAAGACAATGTCCCATTTTTTTGTTGTCACGTTGTTGCGCAACGCATAACCTAAATTACCAGTTCAATTCTAAGAAACGATTCGCCTCGACGTATAATGTTTATGCTCGCTGGATCACCGTCGACAAATATCCTGCTTAATGTTTATCAATTCGAATTTATCCCGCTTGATAAGCCGGTCTGCTGCAACTTCTCAGGAGTACCAATTATTGTTTTTGTTAGCGAGGATAACTGATTAAACTTCATTGTCGTTTTCTTTTAGGTTATGTTTCTCTTCTGTGCTAGGAAGCCGTGTCGAAACTTGTTTTTTATAGATTCCAGCTATACCGGCACAATAGTTCTTTTGTAGGTTATGTTTTGACTTGCTTCGTTAATCCTTCAGGACAATGTTTAGACTATGCGTGGTTCTAATCTGGAGTCTGGACAGTCCGATTCTTCAGTTTATACCTCCTGATCGCACTAGCATACGTGTTGTTGTTACTCAATAGGATTCTATGGTGTCACGTCGCGTTGAAGATCTTATCAGAGGACACTGAGTTGTGATTGTAGCTGCATGATGAGATGTCACTGTTATGAAAATATTATCGCGTTTGATTGTAATTTTTAGAGAAAATTTAGATGGAGTTTGAATATTTTTTTAACCGTCGCCAAGTATTTTTCCAATTTTTCGAATTCTTTTATTATTCCATTTGCACAGACTTAGAATCATTAATAACAAGTTTTACGGTTGAGCTAATTATGGATGCTTTTATTTTTCAAAATCCACACGGGGATGTTTGTGCCGTGAGATTCGTTCGAGCGGAGTTGAGAAACTCTCGCTGGGTTGGCGTGAACGAACCATAGGCTGATGTTCCGGGACTAGTTGCCAACCAATCCGGAGCTCAGGAGTTACTCTGGACACCGCCCCATCATGGCGACCATTTCCGTTACCCACTTACACAAAGAACCAACGACCCTTATTCACTGGTTCTCTTTCTAGTCCCTTTTAGCTTTGATTTCCTTTACTTTTAATAACTAGTCAATTTATTTTTCATGGATTCTATGTGGAGCTTCAAACAGCGAAGAAACCATTTAGCAAAAAAAATAACAACTTTAGGTATCCTTATAACGATATTTAGATTGTAGTAAGGAGATCTATATATGTAGATTTGAATCAATTCAATTAATTGGTATATAATAATAATACAAGTATTTGTATCTGAAATATACGTTATTTTATAAAAATTTGTTGTTTTCTCAGATATCAATGAATTAGTCAAATTGCTGGCTGATTGAAATTACAAAACATCTTACATACTGACAGCTTGCAATTTTCGAAATGCATGAATCATCAATTTCGTTACTGATTATGCACGTCGATTGAATTGAAGCGAATAGATGCGTGGGAAGTCGAAAAAGGGGAAAGGGGGACAGAGAGAAAAAAATGTACGCAACAAGTACGATTAAAATGAAAAAAATAATAATAATAGCGTATGTGATAATAGCGACATCCATTTTTAGGCAGTGATTCTTTTTTTTCGTCATACTGGCATGACTTTATCATTATGACGTAACTCGTATCGTCAGTAAATAAAAATAAAAGTAAAAATGCCTCGTGTCCAAAATCCATCAGGCAATTTCAATTGGCAGATAAGCCAAACAAGCATTGCTTAATATTTTTTGGAATGCACGTGTAAGCGTCCCAATTACATAATTAGCCATGTGTTAACGTCACAGGATTCCGCGACAAGCTATATATGTATGTTAAAAAACATATAAAGTTTTCATGTATTTCAATCATACGTTTCTATGAGAGAAATGATTTTTCTTACAAATTTCTTTGTGATCTAGCAGTACGAATTTATTTAGATTCGGTTGGTATTATCGATCGCAGTTGGAGGTGCTGCTGGAAAAGGTAACTGGAAGTGGACGAGGAGGTGGGAAGCAGTCACCAGGAGTTTCTCCGAGTCACGAAACGTCGGCTCCGCCTCCATCTTCCCACTGCTACCCGTTTAGTTCTTCCCCACGCGACGCCGGCCGCCAGGCAGTCAGGCGTCCAAGCCAGACTCAATATCGGTTCAGTTTCGTTTCTTCTCGGTGCTTCGTTCAACTGGAGCATCTATGTCGTATGAATAAGCTTTTGGATGAAGGAAAGTGTTATGATTCTTGTACACGTGCAACGACCTTATTTTCTGATTTGTTAAGACGTAACGACGAAAAGTGAAACCTGTGCAAGTCTGGAGAGGAATTATTCTGATAGAACTGAGAGCCAGGTAAATTGTCATTTATTTCTTGTATTTATTTCGCGTAACGCGAGTGACAGTGATTGTTTATGATAATTGTTAAGGAGTAAACAAAATTAGTGGTTATCATCGGTTTATTTTATGCTCGACTGGCGCCAACGCGAAGAACGATGTAAAAGTGGTGTATGAAGATTTTTTAACTGAACTGTAGAAGATGTTCTTACCAGTGATAGGTTATCGATCGAACTTCTTTTTAACGAAAACAACTCAGTAATTAATTATACATACTTGACAATTCAAGAGAATTGCTTTAGTTCGTTTTACTTGAATTTTTAATGCTTGCTGCAATATTCGTCAATAATTTCCGTTGCGACGGATCGCGCGAAATTCGGACTGAAACGAATTACGAGAGATTCGCAATTGTTTGCGTTAATTGAAATTACGATATTGAATAAGTAGGGACAAGAGTGATTCCAATAGTGAGGTGTTGTTATAAATTATTTATCGATCCGTCCAAACGCTATTAATGGTCATATAAATTTGTACATCTTTTTTAGTTCCTTGATTCTCCGTATCTATTAAGACAGCACTGCAGTCTTTCTTTAAGAAGGACGTTCCAAGTGTATAAATGCTTATTATTATGCAATTGGGATTTCTTGCCGTCGGTTAATTCGAACAAAAGCATTACTCTGATATGTGGCTGTCGAGTAGCAGTGGGTATAAACATGGTGTGCCCTCTTTGACATTCGTTTGAGAAACCATTAAGTTTTTACGATTTGACACTAGGAACAGTGAATGGTGGTAACCATGGTGTTAAGCAGTGGTAACCCTGGGGAAAAGCCAGTAAGTTTATTGAGGCTTTTAAAATTTAAGCACCTCGGTGGTCGCGTGTTTCTCTGTTATTATCCGAATGAAAAATAAAGAGGTCTAGAAGCAACCGGTAGAAGAATTCGTAGGCGGTAAATTTTCGAAAAATTTCGCACGCTTCGGTCGCCACACGAGGCGTGCCAACAAATTTCATATAGTTTGTAAACTCTGTCCGCTATCATTCACAATTTATGTGGACTCGACGCACGGTTTACAAAACACCAAGATGAACGTCGTATCGCACGATATACATGAACAACATTTCATCCATTGATAGTTTTTACATCTCGCGTTTTATCCGAATTACACCTGCTGGGCATCGAGTTAACAAGCATTAGAAACGTAATTTATATATTGACGCTTAGTTTTTCTTTTAAAGCGAAGGTACGGCCCTGCAGAATGAGTGGCCCTAAATTCGGAAAATAATAAGCACGGAAATATGGAACGTAAGAAAATATGTCAGACATACGCCCTTGCGATAATAATTAATAAACAAACAATAATTGTTGTGTTTAATGTTTTTTGTACCATAGTAAGTTTGTTTGAGTTGGACAAGTATAATCAAACATAAACATTTATAACTGTCCAGTAAGAAAGATTGACAAAAAGAAGTAAATTTTCATTTAATGATAAGCAAAGTCATGAATGCAACGTTGGTTAATTAGAGTTATCTATAGGAATCATTAAGTAACCCACGACCAGATTAATGGCTCTGAATAAACAGTAAAGCAACGAGAAAGACACGTCGACAGACGTAAACTTTTAGCTGGCCGTTAATCGAAATCCAAGTAGTATGGAAGATCACAAAGGATCTAAGAAGATCTAGTAGAGTTCGTTCTTGGCATTAGACTGAATTACGAGACCGCAATGCAAGACTCGCACTTAAAGCCAGATTTATGATCAGACAATTAAGCCATTGCCTAAAGGAGCAACGAATCCTTTATTCGAGAGAGGTAAAAAGGGATTGAAATAATTTATTTTGAAATTTAAAAGAGAAACATTTTCAATACCATTTCCCATATGTGATATACGAAGACTTTTCGAATGTTATTCAATCGAAATGATTTTCCAGTCCATCTCGAAGCAGTCAGTCGAAGGTCTTGCAGGATCAAGTATAAATTACGAGGTTGCTGGTTGTGTCAGGATTTACGATCCGGGAACGGGACTAAGGAGTCGAATACTCGCGTTACCCTAGCCGGCGGAAGTCCCGATGCGTCCCTCGGGAACCGCCGAGTGGAATCATCGGCGTCGGCAAAGTCTCCGGGGCTAAGTGCTCAGCTGTTCCAGACTTGTCATTCGAATAGCGGCGTCGTGTTAGACATATCGCCGAGGCTGGAGATAGCAAGGCGCGCGCGGGCTTTGCAGCGACACCAGGCATCGCCAACGTCGGCAGGCTTCGTCGGTAGCGTCGGGGTGTCTACGTTCGCCTGTAGAAGAGGAGGCACTGTGTCACTGTCATTTAAAACACATTAAACCCACGTTTCAATACGCGGCCCTGTCTAAACTCCCGTTTCGTGTTGCACCCACGTATGTCATCGTATACCTAACCTAACCTCTAATACAAAATCACTAGAGTCACTAGGTACTCCCGTAAGACGCACACTTTCGATACTTTCGTCGCTTCCCTTTTTTCGGTGACTTTAAAAGCCTCGATGAAACGAAAGAAAATTTGTGGCTGAACGAAAAGAAAGAAAAAAAAGATGGCGTCCGACGGCACGAAACAGTAAAGAAATTAATTTTTCGAAATTTTTACAAATCACAGCATTTGTTTATAAGGATCGATTGAGATTCTTGGGTATCATGTAAACGAATGGGCGTCGAGATTTTTTGTATATTTTTTTTATAATCTGTACTTCTCTTTCTTGTAAATATCGAGCTGGCGTCGCTTGCCAAAACATGGCGGTTACTTCTGTTTCCAAGAGTCACACTTATCTTCAGCGAAAGGAAACGTGACGGGAATATCGAAGATATTGCGAATGAAAAACGGCGAATGAACTGAAACGTGTATAAAAGCTGCGTGAAACAAAATTGGCTCACGTAAGAATCTCTTTGTGTGTTGCAGATTCTACATCGTTTCTCAAGATTCGTACTACACGATAATGCTAACATCTTTTCGGATCATCTTCATCTTCATCTTTACACTCGACTTGAACCATCACTGAAACTTATCGTCTCGGCTTCCGGTTGGAACTGCCAATCCCGACGATTCGCATAAGGCGAAAATGTAACGACGGATGATAATAAACATATCCTGTGGAAGATCGACCAAGCTTCGTGGCTCCGTCAAGAAAGAAGAGGGGCGCCACACGAGTTACACAAAGTTTGCGTGTCTAACAGCCACCATTGATCAGTCTCTTATGCAATGTTTTTATGAAATGTGGATTTTATCAGAGGGAATCAATGTTAATGAAAAAAACTAATAAAACGTTTCACGCGATGCTTATAAACTGTTAGCAATTGTATAACGAGAAACTGTGACTTTTCTTTATTGTATATATAATATTGAGTTTGTCAATGAAATTGACGTGCAACGATAAATTACCGTAACGAAGGTATCGAGCTAAGAAAATTCGTGATGCGATTTGAGATTTATATAAAAGATACAAAAAATCAAGTGCAGTGTTTATGAACAATTCACAAGCTAGTAACGGCTATTTTGACTAGTGTTGTGAAACGGCCAAGTGTTAAAAGGAAACAGTGACCGTTGAAACTCGAAACGACAAGAGTCGTTCGATAGAACAAAGTTTTAGTAAAGAGGTGATAAAAGGACTTAATTGTGGAGGGCCTATCAGCTTATTGGGGAGATTTTGTCGAGCAGCGTCGCGTAAATGCAGCTGCGGCAGCTACCTTCTTTATGAACTACTCAGCTGCAGATAGAAGCAAAATGGTTTCGCATCACATTCCTGGACCGGGGGTGAGTGTGACGTTTACCTATTTTTCAAAAAAAAAAAGTCATAGTGTAATACCTCAAAAAATTCAACAGTCATACTATCCCAATACCACGTTACTCTAACGCCGTGAATATAGCTTAAGTAGTGTACGCACTATTTACTTGCCTAACAAGAAATATTCTTGCATTACAAATCTAACGAGTGTCGGGTATTGTACACGATACAATCTCGAATGGCAATCGGTCGACTTATTACCGACTGCCGGTACGATAGAGTTTATCGATATTATTACCACTATTAGTACTACGGTCAACGTATACTAGTACTAGGCATTATACACCTTAATTGCATCCCGTAACATAATAATTTCTTCTTTCTTTTTTCATCAAGAATGCCGTTACAGAGAGTTAGTGTTCATCGGTCACTGGTTATAACAGGCATAAAATAATCTGATATGAAAATTAATCCCATGGGTGGCTTATGGGACTTGAAAAATTATTGCAAGCTCCCATTCGCTCTGAACGTTTTCTATATCATGAACTATCATTAATTCGTGTCACTTTTGTTCATTATCTGCGTAGGAACGAAGGAGGTCGTGCCCCGAAAATTTCGCAACGCATAACAAGCTCCTACGTCACGTTACTTTCCGTTTTCATTCCAGTTGCGATTTGATTAATTATCGTTTCCATGAAACGTGCGACAATCTTTTTTGTATATTGTGGAAAATTTTTTTTTACCAATCATCAATTTAATGATAACATTTGTACATGTTGATATCGTAGATATATATAATTAGTATTAGCATATTGATTTATTATCGATTAACGATATTATTCAATTTCAACTATGGGTCACCTTACTGTATTATCGACTGATTCCAATTGAAAGATCACGAATGTCATCATAGCTCTGACCAAAGTTTAAGAGAAAAATCAATAATCCATTAACTCTGCATCCAAGTAAACCGTATCGTAAAAGTATCCAAAAGTTACGACGATTCGGTATAGTTTGAAAATTTTGTAAAATTTCAATGACGTAACGACGTCGTTAAATTAATTAATATTTATTACAATCAAACTTAATTTTTTCTATTACCAACTATTTTGGAAATGCGCTTTATCAGTCAAGGTAAAAGTATTTACATAGTATGTACACCAGTCGATTATTAATAATGCTGTACGATGTGAACGAATGTCACAAGCAATAATGACAAAAATTATATTAATGGAGTCTTTTTATCAAGGATTGATAAGCGTAACGTATCAGTGTTTGTCATTGATCCGAATCGATCTCTGTATTTTGCTACAGACCTTCGTTCACATAGATATAGAAAGTCAAGGAAATCACGACTATGAGACAAAAGTGTATTGAGGGAAAAAAAAAAGTAATTTATTAACTCGTCATTAATATAATTTTTTATTATCGGTGCCAAAAATATTTTTTTTCATTTTATGTAAATGTGGATTAAAGAAATTTTATTCCACTATTTTTAACCCTCACCCATCTCCCTCTGTGTTGCACTGCATGTTTATCTAGGGAGAACAAGTAATTGAATGACTGTCGTGAAAATTAATGATATCGGTACTCAAAGAGTCGCAATGGTCTCTGCGATTGTAGAACAGCGACGGCACGATTTCTCAACGTCCCAGTGTTGATGCAGTTCTGCGGTAGTGCAACAGCCGCCACTATATCTTGTCATGTTTGTAAGCAGAAGCGTCTGAACATTTAGCGAACTGTAGTATTCGGCTTTGGGGTTCTTGCTCGATGTATAAACATTAGCCCGTACCGACAGAGAGACTTAATAAGAGGTTAACGAAATTTTTCCATGAAAATTCGAATCAAAGATTCATACGACCTTCGGTCCGATATTGCCACGTACCCGTAAGGTCCAATAGGCAGCCATGTTGTTGCGACGAGACGCAAGCGTAATACTGTAGGGTAATAAAATAATTGCAAAAAGAATCCAAGAAGACATTAATACGTCGTAAACCAAGATCGCGAATTAACGATCTAGCAAGATCGTAAGTTTTGGTTGGGTATAATACGGTGTCACAACACTTAGCCAGTGTTTGTAAGCTCGTCGCGACGAGACTTCAAACATCGTAGACTCCGCCAAAAGTTCCGACATCTTGGCAAGGGGTCAGGTAGGTAGTGAGAAGTGTTCTAAGATTTTCAGAACAAAATTCGAAATTCTCTCCAAGTCGAATAGCGTACCGAGTTTACTTTCTTGCTTGACTGTACGTCAGACTCGAGAATTACAAATGTTTCTTTTCTTTGTTACCACAGGTGCTGCAACAAGGAAATGGCAGCCATCCTGGCGCAGGACTAGGCGCGATGCAGCAGGACTCGCCTCACTCGTTGAAAATCAAGCAGGAGCCTTTTCAACTGTCACCGGCATCGACGCTACCGTCGCTTCATCAAGGTACGTTATAACTTACGAAAGCCTTACGCCAATACGCCTAGCTACTTCCTGGCCGCCTCAACTTGCACTTCTGCAGCCGTCCAGGGTCATCATTTTGTTTCGTAAACAACCGCAGCGCCAAACGTACCGAGAAACAACAAACAGCCGAAGCGATTAGTGCGTCAAAGACTTGATGTTGGTTAAGAACGTAGGCAGCGCTGCTGACGTTTTTCAATCTAACTTCTTTCCCCTCTCTCACTTTCCCTCTCTGTCTTTCTCGCTTCTACCCGCACCACTCAAAAGCATCCAAACTCCTAATAGCGCCGGTCGCACGTGTTACGGGTGCCTGCTTCGTACGAGGGTAAAAAGTGTGGATAAAAAAATATTTAAATATCCGTCCGAGCACCAAAGACACCGCCACGTGTGCATACGTGCACATATGGATAGATAATTTTTGACACCTGTATCATACCGATATTTATGTCTCGTGTCACATTGACCATAAAATTTTTCTTTTTCCCTATGAACATCTCGTGAAGTTGCAATACTGGCTGTAGGAGGACCGTGTAAAAGCTGCGTTCTAATAATACGAGGAAGACGAGAATCTGAAAAGAGTACGTGAGAGGGCAAGGAGGAGGAGGAGGGGGGGGGGGATACGAAGGGGACAAGTGAGACGGAGATAGGGAGAGACAATTAGAGCGAGAGAGAGAGTGACAAATAGAGAGAAGAGCAGTAAGAACGCGGAGTGGCAGGAATAAGAGTAGCAGGGATGATGTACCGCGGGAGGCTGCGCCCTGATCTTTCTTCGCACCGTTTAGTCACATTCTCTATGCGTCTGCGTATGTATATCTATGCAGTGTTTCTACGTGGCGACTTTCTTCATTCCTCGCGAGTCGGTCTTCTGCCATCCCAATAGTTTTTTGTCGCCGCTGCTCTTATACGTTAGTCGCGGGAGAATAAATTGAAATTGGTGATTTTGACGTTTTTTTTTTTTTTAACCTTTATTCGATTTATGACGAGTCAATGAAATGTATATATATATATATATATATATATACTCGTTGGTAGTGTGGTAGCAATTTTTTTTTTGTGTCAAAAATCTCTGGGGTAACGGTGACTTTTTTTTATCGCATTGGCAATACCTTATTCTGACTTGTTTATACATTTGAAGACGCACAACGAAAGCTTTGGTTTCGCGAATGACTTATTGGACTATCGTTATGGTCGTCTTGGGGCTCCGCTTTCCTTCTTTTATCTCGTATGATTTAAGAACCCTCGGTCTGATAAGTTCTCCTTGCTGGATCCGATTTCACACTTATTATTTGCTAATCGCTTAGAATGCCGCCGAGATACCAACGACAGTCGGCGATGCGATTAATCGGCCGTCCCTTGTTGGCTTCCGAGTGAAATCTTAGACAATGGACGCGCACCGAGATACCTCCGCGACGAAGATAAGGACTCGAGAAAATATATTCAGGAGGGCCCAAAGCTGCCAAAGCGTCCTTGGTTAACGCGAAGGTTACACTGTAGGTTGAAAACACGCCAGCAAATCTTCTAGAGCGAAGGTGTTCCGTACTACGTACTACGATAAATCCTAGAAATCGATGCGTCTGGCTCTGGTCCAGGAAGACGAAGATTTAGGAGGAGACGAACGGAACGTAGTTGGCGCGTGCTTTGTACTGTTTGGAGAACCCTTGCGAAATTGGGACAGATCACGAAACCCCTTTTTCCTCTCAAATGGTATAGAGGGTGGGGGGGGTTCACTATATTTTTTCAGGCAACCCTTAGCGGCAGGGGTTGTCGTATGCATTTGCTTGAAATTTCAAGCTGAAGGGAGAAACGTCAAGGGTGAGAATGACGAAACGTCGGTCAGGTGGGTCATTTTGAAAGTTGAACTCGTTCGGACCGATTTAAATCTCCCGCCATTTTTTATGGGGTTATAAACGACGAACCGTTGGAATAATAAGGGTGGAAAATTTTTTTTTACTCGTATCAATGGATTTTAGGAAAAATTATTCTGGGGCTTTGGGCACGTTTATATTTTTTAGGGTTAATAAAGGGGGGGTGCACGTGGGTGAGTTTTGTCTGGAACCAAATGATTCTTTCGGAATTGGCTCGGATGGTAAGTGCAGGAGAATTACGGATGCTAATCTTGGAGGCTGGGTCTTAGGGTACATTGATATATCGCCCAACGACAGAGTAACGTTCGGTGTGAATGGCCGACTTACCCGTAGAGTCTATACCTATAGCGATGATTGTAGTCAACATGAAAATCACGTAGCTGGCAAGAATCCCAATAGTCATTGGAGAAATACTGATTATAGAATCGTTATCGTTATCCGATGTCATCCTGGTGACTGTACGAGAAACGGAAGTGTGTTACAGCATCCGTAATCTTGTTTTTTTTTTTTTTTTTTAAATCGCTTGACTCGATTAATCTCAACTAATATCTATAAATTCGAGGTAAACGAGGTCACAGTTTAAGGGCAATCGGTTTTTACGAACAGTCACGATTACTCGTGTCGAATTATTACGTAACGTCACGTTACGTTCCTTATCAAAATCCAAGAACCCGGAGATCCTGAACATTTTCGCGGATCACCGAAGAGTCATTTTTTTTTTTGTGTAATTAAACATTTTTCATATAAAAATACGAAATTACACAGTTTTAGATTTTTTTTTTTATTATCCTAAAATTCAAATCTCATATCCGTCGCAGCGACTACCGTACGAATTCATGACGGGATAAACTTGCATGTCGTTAATCGTTTTCACTCGATTCACAGTCTACGCGTTAGCGTGAAACGGAAGAAAAAAAATGATGCCAGTCCCAATAATGAAATTCGCGACACGCAATCCTCCACCGTCTATCGATTTTTTGCGATTGATAAATAAAAATTGAAAAAAAAATTGACTTGTTTTTATAATTAACATGTAGTCAGAGGTGGATAGTAATTTTTTGTTGCAAAACAGTTCAATCTGCTGAATAATAATAATAATCCGCGGCTTGATCAATGCTATGTATAAACGTGCTGCGTATTAATATAGTAAACATGATAAGTGGGATGAAGTTAATTTAAAGAGAATAATAATAACAACAACAACAACACATTGAAAATACCTCGTTCGATGCTATTCGTCTGATGACGTGTTTCCTACGTCACGACGAGGTCGAGATACCATTCGCTGATTGGCTCTCGTTCTAGATAGCACCAGATGAGCTATCTCCTTTCGATGACCTCCTGACCCCCGCTTCGAGTCCTCCTATACCCCAGCATCTTCGTCATTGTCACCATTGGCCACCTTCATTATTATTATTTCAACATATATTCGCTATAAATAATTTTCTATTCATTTCTTTTTTCTTCTCCCCTCTTCTACTTCCCTTCTGATCTTCCATGGATTCTCCTGATCGAGATCATCCGCTCACTAGTTAAATCGACACCCGTTATTTCTAACGCCATCTATCGTTCTTCAGTCAAGTTTCGCACCGTCATAGCTGTATATAGTAATACGAAGGAAGGGGATGGTCGGGAGGGGTATTGGGGAGGGGGTGGCTGTGGTACTGAAAATAATGGAAGATGCATATCACATTTCCATGAGCTACGAGCAATGAGCCATAATGTATAATAAGACATGAGTTCAACTAGTCACCCCCCCCCCCCTTCCCCCTCCGCGGTGCACTAAAGTCGTCACGCACGATTACGGACAAACTGCAACGTCGATAATGAGATGAACTTGGAGAGTCAGCTTGATGACGAAAGTCCGTCAAAGGTGTGACAGTTTTAAGGTGATAATTTTCGTTCTTATCATTTTCAATGATGAGAGATGGTGGATTTTGAAAAAAAAAATTTTTCGAAAAAATTCGGTTGGTAACTTGGGTTTTGGGGTGGGGGTGAGAATGTGATACTGAAACTTTTTCTGTTTAAATTCTTCGCTAATTATATCTCCCTACAAGGCACGTGCCCTAGCATATGGGACTTTTGCTCACTCAGTACGAACCCCTTGGGCTATTCGATCTCCCTTGATTAGCTGGGTACGACGTCCTCCCACTATTCCCTGTACCTTACTAATACTGTTCTGGGTCTGGTTTGGTCGTGTCTGTGTGTTGTTTTATGATTATTCTACTGTGCACTGGGGTGGTGGTATTAACGAGGTGGTAAAGTAGCATAGAGACTGCGATAAGCACAAACCGTTTGCCAACACACCTGACTGCAACTGGAGATTGCTATGCGATACTTACCAGACCGCATCTGCTATTATGCAGACGTATTTACGGATGGCTTTTTGCTCTTGGCTACTCGGGACTTCGTGTTACGTTCTTGTTAGATTAGGTGCAGGTTAGACGTATGTATTATTGGTGTTGTTTGTCGAGTTTGAATTTTCGCGCGGGTTCGACGCGCGAGAGAAAATTTGATTGGATCTTGTGGATGAGTAATTTTTGTTACGAGAAACGTTGATTCGTGGGAAAGTTGATTTACGAGAAACAATTTTTTGGAAGTATCCACTGTGCGGGTGTTGGAAAAGCGCGGTAAATTTAAATCGTACGAATACGTATAATTGAAAATTGGTCATTCGAGACATCGCGATTGGTCAATTGGCTTTAATTGATAGTCAGCGAATTTTACTTGGCTCTCGCAATCTTTTCTTTTTACATAAGCACGCACGTAACGCGCTCCCTGCCTTTCGCACGTATGCGATTGCCCAAACCTCCAATTGCTGACTGCGCTCGAGACTGCCGATGCGAGGCTCTACTTCCTTGTCCTACTCGAGTTAAGGCGATATGACGCGACGGGAGGAAAGGAGACAAACAACCATGCGCACGTCTTTTCTCTTAGTCGGACTTTAATGGCTACGATGATACTTTTCTCCCTTTGCCTGAGCGTGATGTCACTCGGCGATCGTATTTCGCTTATCGGGCCTGAATAACTCTTCCTCCCGGTACTCGTGCTCTTTCAGGAATGTCAAGGGAAACGTGTCCTTAGCGCTTTGGATGAGTCAACGTCATTTCTTTTATATTTCTATTTTCACTTTTACTCGCGTTCAAATTTCATGTTTTTGTGAGAAACTTCAAAATCCCTCATTTTCGTACACAAGACTCGCTCGTCTGACTTGCCTGCGCCCTCTGTTGACAACAACTCGTAGCTCATAGGGCAAACCTCGTATAGGCGAGTTCAGGTGAAGCTCGATATCTACCTTGGGTATTATAATTTGTTGCCAGCATTAAAAACAGACTCCTATTATGACAACTGCATGAGCCACGCTCTCTGTCTAGGTGTTTTGATAACATTGGATACGAATCGTCTGCAGCTTCGATCTAGGCCATGGTGAAATTGTATGCTGACTTTATTCGCTTTCACGTGTATTTTATTCATGGCTTTCAATTAACACGAACATGTATATCCTGGGCGATGCGTCTATTAGCGTTGTTGTTGAAACGTTTGTTTTTATTAAATGGAATTATTTTTTTTCATACGTTTCAACGCGGGATTCGATGCGTGCAAGCGCCATTTTAATTGGAGCGAATAAACGGAACTTGTATGGGACGGGGAGGGAGGGGGGAACAGAGTCGTCATCATTCGACGTCCATTGCTATGTCGTTACGTAGTAGCTTTATTGATTGCTCGTCGACTCTGATTTATTTTACTATACACTCTTGTACGTCAATCTAGTAAACAAAAGGACCTGGTCGGTCTTATCAGGCTTATCAACTTGGCGACCGGTAAACGGATCCTGGTAGATTATACAATTTTATTATAGCGATAAAAGTTTTTCTCTCGCAAGATAGACGGCATATAATATTTATTCGTCACGCGATCGATTCCTTCACCCGAGTATCGATCCTGTTTCGATATATCGATTGATCGAGAAATAATCGCGAACTTATCGATCCGTGTAAAATTATGTTACATTAATTCGATAAAAATCGGAAAAATCTTACCGTGACTTAATGACGAAAAAAATAATTAGGAAATAATTTTTTTTTAATAAAGTCATTTTAGGTAAAAATCTGTTAAATTGTTTTTTTTTTTTTTTTTTTTGGTAATTACTCTCTTCCCTAATATTTTTTATTAATAATTGTCTTTTGAACCTCGTTATTATTCTTTGTTGATCTACACTACTGTTTTACGTCATCATGGATTTTTTTTATTTAATCGTGGCTTTTTTTTTATTATAATGACTTCTAGTCTCGTGCCAATGTCTTTTATCTGTCTTTCTCTCCCTTTCTTCCTCCCCTCCCCGTCCCCTTCTCTTCCTGCCATCGTTCGTACACGGGAGTAGTCAACTGGTATCGGTGTCCAGTTACGTTCAGTTCCAGTTACACGTGCCTCGAGCATCGAACCATACGATACTCGGTACCTACTCGCCTGCTGCAGGCAACTGCGTTTTCTGCCCTATAGTCGGGTTTACATGAGTATATATAGGTATATCGAGGTACTACGTTAGTAGGATACGCAACGATATGAATTAATTGAAAATTCATTAATTGAAGTTTTATTCGTAATAAAAATTATGGTATTACGTGCTTTCATTTATTATTATTAATAAATAATCTCGAAGTCGATTATCATTTATTATTTATTTATCTTGACTAACACTGGGTACATCGTGAGACGCTGAGTTTATCCAGGAGCCGAAACGGTTTTCGGAATTATCCAAAAATTTCATAGCTCCCATCATACCTATCAGTGTGTATTATGATGGGTATAATGTGGAAAAAAAAAAGAATTTTTATTATTATTAAAATAATAATAAACTTTGATTTTCTAACCAATCGACCAACTAAGAGTAGACTGAGACTGCGTAAGAATTTCATGAAATTTATTAGTACAAGAAAATATGGAGGAGCCACTTGTCCTCGAGTTTCTACGGAGTCTCAATACCTTCGTAATATTTCGTCCTGACGAACGTGACGGAAACCTCATGGCAGCTATGCAAATAAAGGCTCGGCTTATTATTTGAAGGTTATGTTCCAACCAGGACGCACGCACTCGACTCCCTGTCTGAAATACCCCTAATCTAGAGTTACCAAATTGACCTCGGTGGGCTCCTTATCGTTTTAAACAGCGACAGGTTCTGCTTAGTCCTCGAGCTGTTTGTGTTTCGGAGGATTCCGAGAACGTCGCTGCGGTTCGTGTGCGAATGTGCCTCAGGGCCAATCGGGAGGGACGAGATTGGTGGCGATCAATCGAGTGTCTATTGGAGGTTAGGACTGCCGGTGTCTGCTGTTCTCTTTGAATGGTAAACGATCATTGGCTACCAACCTAACCTACCTTTTTTAAATTTCTTACCTTCTAAGTTTTATTCACTCTGGTCTTACAGGCTGTACTATAATTTCATGCAAGGGTCACGTGTGACCCACAGTGTGCTCGATCGGTGCTATTGTTCAGTTCTGGTGAAGTCACTGGTCATCAATCACGAGAATCGTCGTTACCTGGATTTTAATCAAGATATACGATTCTGATTATCGATCATTTATATTGTAATTAGAGTATAATTGTTTATATATATTTATTGGTATTAGATACAGTGTGGTGGAATTTTATTGATGAGCTATGGTACAGGTCAGTTGAACGAAGAAAAAAAGTGGACTTTTTTTTACAGTTAACAACTTCAGCTCAGACCTACCCACTGATTGCATGAGCACACCCGTCAAGGAACTGGACCCTCCGGTGAGCAGTGTCAGTCGGAAGAAGCAGTATCATCATATGTCAGCGTCATCACATCATGACAGTAATCATCCACCCAGCAAAGTGCCAGCTTTGATGCACTCCACGAGTTCATCCCACGTGGGTCATCATCCCCTAGAGGAGTCTAAGAGTTCCTCCACACCGGAAGCCCTGCAGATTGCGACGAACGGTAGCGTCTCTACGTCCAGTGCACCTTCGACGCCTACTGCTGCGACGGAAACCACCGTAGCTGTAATTGGTTCCAGTAGCAACCCGACCTCATCTTCAACAGCGACGAAGCCACCGTTCAGCTACGTCGCTCTGATCGCCATGGCCATTGAGCAAAGTGCGCACAAACGCGCTACCCTTAGCGAGATCTACGCGTACATCACCGCGAAGTTTCCTTACTTCGAGAAGAACAAGAAGGGCTGGCAGAACTCGATACGTCACAATCTTTCGCTCAACGAGTGTTTCGTGAAAATTCCGCGAGAGGGTGGTGGCGAGCGTAAAGGAAATTACTGGACGCTTGGTAGGTCATAGTCGGGGAATCCCCGGTCTATAAGAAATGACTTTAGGATACCCTTTGACTATTTATACGTTTCGAACGAACCTTGCAGATCCTCAGCACAGCAATATGTTTGAGAATGGAAATTATAGAAGACGAAGACGCATGAAGCGTTCGTATAGAACTGCGCCTTATCATAAAGCGTTGTTCAGCGATGCGTTTCCGTCGCCTCACGTTCATCTTGGAGCAACGAGGAATCTCTTTGCACCGCCGCCGCCATCTTATCCTCACGCCTACAATAGATATGAGTCAAGGTAACAATTAATTGCGAATTAATTGTCTGATCAGTTGAAATTAAAGATATTGAGGTTTTCTTTATTATTTTATTCTATCTCTTTACTCGTTCTGATTGCAGTCCCGCTTGGAGTCTTCAGCAATCGCAGCTCTCGTACAGTCCCTGCCAGGCGGCCAATCTCAATGTAATTAATTGAACTTATTCATAGGAAGACTTTCGACTCGTCGAGGGTCTTCGAATTTTTAAATATCGCGTGTACAAGCTTGTACTTTTCTTCTCGCAACTCAGGCGCCGTATCGTATGTTGCAGCTTCAGCCACAGCTGCAACCAGTGCAGTCTATGCAGATTTCGACCATGAACGGTTACAGTCAACTCAGCACCTCGCTAGGTGAGTATTTGATCTGATATGGAAGACAGTCTTACTTTATCCAAAGGATAATCGACGATATGACAAAGCTTCTCAAGGCAACTACCTGGACATTCCAGGTGGCGCTACCAGTTCTCCAGGGTCTGTAGGCGGTGGTTCATTTAGTAGCAGCTTTCAAGCTTGCGGAAGAAGACACGATTCCACCATGTTGTCTGACACTATGCCAAGATACTCATATTGGTCCGACGGTGGGTAAAATAATTCTTTATTTGTTCTCTCAAACTTGTGGTTCCTCCGTCTCTTTGTCTTACAGTTTGCTTAAGAAAATCAATATTTTGTCCTAAGAAAAAGAAAACGGAATTACACGTTACGAGAGGGATGGAAGTAATAATATATCTTACGTAATGCGAGTCCCGTGCTCAGAAATCAAGATCGGATCTGAGAGCTACGATCGCCGTGAATAATTCAAATCGATGAGAACGTCACGGCGCGACGCCCATTCGCTCGCGTCGCGACGGCGGATAATTGCCTGCCGATTGGTGTCTTTAATTGATGCATATATAGGAGAAATAAGTAGAATGTATTGTATTGTATGTTTTAGATATTTTGTTTATTCATACCTTTCTTTTTTATAACAGTGAGCGTCAAAGAAGAGCCTGGTAGTAACACGGTGACGTCCGGTGGCGTCGGGACGGTTAGCTCCATCATGGTAAGACCTTCGACGACGTCCAGCGTCTCTTCGACGGGTTTCCCAGGCGTCGATTTTCAATCCCTTTCCAAGTATTCCCTGTGAACTTCATCAAGCTTCTATCGACGTTACCATCGCCATCCACCATTTTGATTCCACGCAGCATCCATTATGAATCAATTCTTATCGGAACACTTATACTTCCTGGAACAGGACGGCTTCTTAGATAAGGACTCCTAGATGATGATGATGATGATCCTGTTAATTTCCGGATTCATACGAGTCTCCACGAGAGTCAACTCCTGCAGCTGGAACTTTTATGATCGATAAAGCTTTTATTATGCATTGGACAACGTAATCGATTCGTTAACGATTATTATATGCGCTCTAAGCCTTATCTCAGAATTTTACCTGAATCTCACAAAATTTCAGTCATTTAGAACAACGTGATTTCGTCCTATTCGATTGACACTTGCTTATGTGCATGATTATTCGTGATAAACTAACTGCCTGAAGTCAGCCTGTCCATTTGGTTTCTGTTCTAGAACCAACTTCAGGCGTTTGTCATGAGTGACCTTATATTACATAACTGGTGAATTATTCTCAAGGGTCGATCGAATTGACTTATCCAAATGATTAACAAACTGAGATAGAGTTACGCTTATGGAAAATAAAAATGAAATTGAGATAAACAATAATAGTCGTTTAAAACGTCCCCATAGGTTTTTACATTGGAATTTATTGTTTGACTGTTAGACAGTATTGGATCCGTTCCTTCGAATCGCCATGCTGATTTATAATGGCCTTGTCTCGAGCATGGGATTCGCAGGTGAAGGAATAAAGCGCGTTATAGTTACACAATCAAGAATAGTAATAAAGCAAAATAATTCTCGAGAATGTTGCGACTACTTAAAGCGTACACGTGGGATATAAAAATAAAAAAACGATATGCCTATGTGCTTGAGGAATCTTACGTTACAAGGATGACAGTGTTCACGTAAAGGGAAGACATGGAAATCCATCGCACTGTGTGAACGCGCCTTTAGTCACGCAGAGATAATCATCGTGATGTCAGCAACATCAATGTATATGTATATCGCTAAGAAAATTGACACATTGAAAGTACGTTAAGTTTACGCCTAAGTTAATTGTTAATTGTTCGGCAAGATAAATCCCGTCTAAACAAATAAATAAAAGTAACGCGACAATCGAATGAATAATCGATGACGGACAGAATGATACTATTTTTTTTTTCTAATTGTATTTCTCGACTTGGCTGTACTGTGAGAAATCTTGTAATTAGGCAGCTAACACACAAACACTATGCACGTATCATAAGCACACACAGAAGAAACACGTGTAATACAATGATAATGATAAGGGTATCGAATAAATTTCAATTATTTATCGTCAACTAATGGTGTTGTCCTTTATTCGTTATCCTGCTTTAATCTGAGAAGAATGTAATTAATTATTTACACGGTACAATAGTAATGTATGTATTATTTGTACTGTGTATTATGGGTATAGACTAATATAGTACAGTGAATATAAAATGGTGGAAACGATCTTACCGGAAGCTGCAGAGTCTCGTACCTAGACAAGCAACTCGCGTGGCAAACCGGAAAATCAAATCTCCAAGCTCCGCCTATCATTTGCTACGCGAATGGGACCTGCCATGGCGGGACCAATGGGCGTGAATGTTAGTAAAAGCGTGTTTAGCAAACACGCGGAGTCGTAAAGTTTATATACACGATAAACGAGGAGTGCCAGGCTTCCTGCGTCAACGCGACGCCTGCGTCGAGACGCACGGCGTCCGCCAATAGCGCCGTTATACAACACGCGTGGGATAGTAAAGGTTGGACATGCGCAAAATTGTTATTATTATAAAATCCCATTCCTATGTTCACATCAGTTGAAGACGCATAGAGAAACTTAAAACTTTATAGCTAAAGCAACTTAAGGAATTCTGGACGAATCTTACCTCGGACATTCTAGAGTATAATTGTAGTGCGGTTACTGTTGATTCAAGAAGTCAGACAGACTGCATTTAGTCTGGCGATAAATCATGCATCGGACATGCGATTGCAGCTTGTTCCACCTTCAAAGAAAGTGTTACACGATTAAGCACGTATTCTTGTGCTATGATAAATTCAAAGGATTTATTTAAGCTTAAGTAAATATATGTATTAGGACGTTATTCAATGTCATCAGGTGAATTAGGTTATAACAGAAGTCATTGAATGGAAGAATTGAGAATTCTACTTTGGGAATCGAATTGAGTAGGTGATGAATAATTAGTGTGGGGACTAGAGAATATGAAATAGAGTGTGTAAGAGTACATGAAAACATATGAGAGTATATATGAAAGTACCAGGGGGATGAGGGAGGAACTTGTGAAAGGGAGTGGGTCTCGTTACCAAAGCTCCACCCATGTAGGAACATTCAGTGACTCTCAATTTGCACCGATATCCATGTGATTTAAAAATTTGATGAGTATTCTTCTGTGGAACAAACACTTTTATTGAATTATATAACATAACTTTAATTTTCTTGTTTTTACTCTTATAACAAAGAATACTTCTGTTGAATATACCTAAAAACAGACTTTACTCAATTCTATTATCAGTCATTCATTTCAATTTCTAAGAGTAGTTATTTATGTAATCAATTATACTTGGAGAGAGTATACTGGTATAGCTACAATTGGTAAAATCTATTCTAAATTGATCGGCTTGAACAGGTTAACTAGTGTTGACTATGAAACAATATCATTAATAAAGATAAACAGATAAAACTCTATATCATTCTTTATATAAAATGAATTTAATTTATGCATTAATTTGATTAGCTAATAATGTATTAGTTCATGTACCTCCATGTACATACAAACTAAAGAAACCAATTGTTGCTTGTTTACACCCTATGGTAATCAACAGTAGAAATAATCATTAACACTTAACCAGTCATGTGACGTCTGAGAGACTATACAATATATATATGTAGATACGCATTATAAAACTCTCACATGACTGGTTAAGGGTTAATCCAAAAACGTGTGATTTTTCTAAAAACCTTGTAAACTGAATATGCACAGTAAAACTTGTATAAAATCTATTTGAGAGTCGTATCCTCGAGATAAAATCAAGAAAAAGCATTTATCCATATACATATATGAATATCCCTAGGATTCCTTGTATCCGTTATATAACATACGAGCGGATAGATAATCAAACTAGATAAAAGAATCCTTTCGCTTCTGATAACGAGAACGTAATTCATGGTGAATTTCCATGAAGCATAACTGCAGCCCAGGCTGCAGACGTGCACGTATGAGTGATGGTTTCCTAAAAACGCAGGACACACAAACAGCAGTAATAATGAATTCCTTTAAGAAAGAGAATGCACTTCTCTACCAGGATTCCTTGGGGACGTTTTCTCAGAATGTTATTTCCGAATTTCCTCAAATTGTTTGATACGCGCACCACTCTCAACATAAACATAAGATAGTCGAGCCCTGCACAAATATACACGTTAATCTTCACGTCCATCCCCATAGCCATATCCAAGTCAAAAAGTAAACTCTTGGTAAGCCCATTAAATGCCCGCCAAACACTTAACGGACAGTCCTCACCATTCTTTTTATTCCTTTCTCCTCTCACTCTCTCTCTCTCCATCCTCCATTTACATTGAGCTCTCTTTCAGGGGTTGAAAAGATTTATGCCGTTTACAGCCTGTCGTCGACTCCTCCCAGACAGATCCTAAAAAAAAAAAAGAAAGCCTTATAGTACCGACAATATGTATACTGTAAATAATCAGTGTTAAAAGGGCGAGAAAAAAACTTACTATTAATTCCACTTTCATTGTATTCATATTGAATTATCCCCTTCAATGATAACGATAACTACTTTAAATGGTCTATAATAAGACACGGGATTCTTGTACGGTGGTCGTACGGAATAAAATTAGAACAAGGTATGTAAAAGACACGAGTGATCTTCATGAAGTGGAAGAGGACGGATAGACGGCGGTTGAACAAGGGGGAAGAGGAGCGAAGAAGCGAAGGTGAAGCACGAAGCGCTGACTGACGCTCGACAGCTGACTGGTGTCTTGTGTCTTGTGTCTAAAACAATTCAATGTCTAAGATGATGACAGAGTCGAGTTATTTTGCAATTAAAAATAATTCATATTAGTTTAAATATTATTAGGTAAATTTGATGAAATATAATACACAAAAACTAACCATTAAGTAAATCCTAGTTTCTTCAGCAACCGAAATGACTCCAATCCGCAGTTGGTGTCATCAGAACGTGCTGGCTTATTCCGGATGGTCGACAGGCATGTGTGTTACTTGAGTGAATATGCACGTTCACGTCTGCATATGTGGAAAACGGTGCGTGTCAAGGGGTAGAAGGCGGAGGTGACGTATAGCGACAGGCAAAGCAGGCGTGCCGACCGTTTAGGCGACTATTAGCAGCCGCGGGATTCCACACGTGCGCCTGACTCGCTCCGAAGACATCGTCGAGAGATCCATTCTAGAATTTTCTTTTATTTTCTTTAGTTAAAATCCACCCTATTTCTTAATTTTTTCTGTTTCCCTTTTTCACGCTTTCTTAGCCCTTTTTGAGTTTGGAAGTGTTAATGGCAATTGGCCCCCAGGCACCCTTGGAGAATTGGCATCGTATCGCGTACGTTTAGAAATAAAATTGAGCACTGGAACACTAGAAGCAACGATTAAGACTTCTCTTGAGTGAAAAGGTCATGGATCAACGCCACGTAAATTCATTCTGAATCACAATGTGTTTGGATTGTCTATAGGTTAATGTTTACTGTATGCATTTTTCACATTTTCAATACCAATGATTGATTCTACGTTGCATCTTGCGCAGAGTCTTGTATTTAGGAGTTTTAGAGTGAAGAGGAAATCATAAATTAAATGCTAGTTACCTAATATCAGTGGCTACTTGGATATGATGAATGGACTGAGTGAAGGTTATGTTTCGGAAGCTGTCGGCTGGCTGTCATAACGACAACTAAAGTCAGGAAGACACTATTCAATATTTCGAAATCGTAAAACGAAGCAGTCTCGACCGGGATGAGGCACAGTTTGTCTTACCCAAGTGGACAGAAAATAGTGGGATTAATGCTGGCTATAAAATTGTCGACAGCAGAGACACCACGAGTTTCTTTCGCGTAACACAAGCAACTATTAGTAAAACGATCCATCTGATTCCTAGTAGACTGCACGCGAGCAGTCAGGTAACCTCAAAGTTACCCAAAATCTAGTGTACTATTTAAACGCACTGATAGCTGTGATTAAAAAAAACATACTTGTAGTAAAATGGTGAAGAGGAGTGTAGCAGGAAGAGGAAGATGGAATCGCGGGTGGTGTCGAGCATCGCTGTTACGCAGTGGCCATTCGTTCGTCGTCAGCTATCCACATCTCATGGTGTCACCTAGAATCAGTTAATTATACCAGGAAGATCTCTCGGGACCTAGTGCTACTCTTATTAATCTCTTTCTCAGCGCAGTCGACGAGGCTGCGCGCAATGACGTGGGCAATTTGTAGCTGAGTGTCAACGAAGCTATTTCTATTTTTGAGCGAGCGGGCGTACAGGGTAGAAAGAGGGAGAGACGAAGACGACTTTCCTCTCGCTCTCACTTTTCCTTACTCTCAATTTTATTTTCTCCGACCATGCACCACCGTACCTTTTCGTTGCCTCGTTCTGTCCAAGACGAGTGACGCACCACAAGTACGACCCCGTAAATTCGCATTCACGACATCCAGTCTTCGTAAATTCATTTTTTTCTTTTTGATTTTCCCCGCGAATTTTAACGTCGCTCGCAAAGCATATCGAACGTCGCGTTACGGCGACAGGAACGATTCAAGCAATTAATTAGTATAATTAAACAGCCAACTCTCGTCTGTCAACGTTTATGCTTTTTTTTTAACATCACTTCCGGAATGATTCTTTATACAAGCGACGGCCAGAAATTCCACGTGTGTTTACTATCTGGTATCCGTGCGATTCTCAGAATGGAGAAATACAAATTGTTGGATCTCGCGATTGTGTTGTTTTAATAGCTTCGGGAAAGGCTTTATATAGTACAAAGGCTTTTGTATACGACTTCCCCACGTCATCCTGAATACTTATATTAAATTCAAGTTGACACCTGTGTTTGATAAGTGAATCTGAGCGCATCAGCGATGAAGTCATTGCTCGGGCAGTGAGTCATTGTCTGTGCTACGAGTTATATTATAAATTCTACAAACCTCCGTTCAATGTGTTCACATAAGTTTTACCGACATCTTTGACTCCTCAAGAATAAGACTGCTGACGGAGCTCGACGTCGCCAAGAGTTACGTCCTAAGTTCGTTCAAAGAGGTCGCTGATATTTTCTGCATCGCCAAGCAAACCAAGTATACGTAACCATCGTGAACGTGTTGCACTCCTTTCCTTCTTCATACCGCATCCACCCCGCGAATCCTCTCCTTGGTGCATTATTAATGAATATATTTTGCCAAGGTACAATGCGCTCTAGAGCACGTACTGCTCGTGCTAACTGCTCTGTTTTCCTGCTTCACTAGTTCTTGAGCCAGCACCGTTATATCCCGGACTTCTATTTGCTGCACCAATTTTCATTTTGTCATACCCACTAATTTTTCATTTCACGACCCATTTTCCTTTGCGATATTCACAAAACGATTATTCTCCATTACGACCAATGACGTTCCTTTATTTAAAATTCTATTTTTTCTTAATTTATATGCTATCCACTTTGATACATCAATTTTCTTCGTGAGAAACTTTAATATTTAATGGACGTGCAGGAATCAGTGGATAGGATTTAGCAAGATGGTTGGTAAATGTTGTAGACGAGACGTGCGAGTCCCCTGAAGATGTTTGCCAAACAGACATGCAGCGTAATCCTGTTAAATATTATTTTACAAACAGGCAGGTGTATCTGTTACAGCGGGACGATGTGTTCAAAACACTTTAAACCTGCTTACTAACTAAATCACCCAGGATGCATCGCTCGACATTTACTACCGCAGTGGTGCGCATGCGCACGCTGTATCTTCAGAACCAAACGGAATCTCATGGATTCTTCTTCACGACTGACAACATCGACAATTTCTTCTATCCCTGACACTTCGCATTCGTCATATTATATTAACAATATATTTAACTCTTATTACTTATCGTGTTAGAGTTCGTGTAGCTTTCCATACAGAATATTTATATGCGATATAAATTCTTGTGTATACAGGATTTCTTGTTATTTAATACTTCGCTAATATTCGTCGTGGGAATGAATGATCACGGCAGAATGAAGGTACCCAAAATGGCGTCCACTTGTCCATCTCAAGAGGACTAATCTTCCTCGCCCAGAAGATCTTCGTCGATATTTATACCCTGAAAACATGTATAAAACGTGATAGATTAGTGGTTGCTTTGTCAACAAGAAATCTCAAATTGTCATGGCCGATAGGAGGATAATTGGGATCGATGACTTCCCTCGGGACGTCGATCGAAATAGATTTATGTTTCTTTTCTTCCTCCCTACTGGATATTTATTTTCAGCAAAGGGAGACCCAAGAAATGTCAAAACGAGGAAAGAATCTTTCAATTAGCTGACAGAATTTTATGTGGATACTTTTTGAATCTAGCATCGTTTAGTTACGTCGTTTGCCAGTAGTTACAGAAGTTGCTACTCAGAATACGATACACGTCAGCATACGTGTGTTCCGAAATCGTAACATATATGCGTCATAAAAATCAGCAACGTATCATTATGGGTTCGGCATGAAACTGATACAAGCGACAGTAAAAAAGCAACGTGGAAGCTGAGTACGAGTAGAGGCAACGAAAGAGAAGAGAAAGTAAGAGAAGCGGTCCTCATTTTTCTCCGAGCTTCTGCAAGGCCCTCGGATTGTTTACGCGACGGCAGTCACGCTGTATTTTGTTTACAGCCTTGTTGCCATAACAATCCACCCCTAAGTCATAGGGAGGAGAGGTCTCTAGTTCTCTGACCATTTCTGTTTTGTCACGCCCCGTCTCCTGCTTTTACTTCGAGTTTCCTTATTAAGCAAAGGCATCATACTGATACTTAAAGGCAATGCCTGGTACACAGTGAGACTATACATTCTTAAAAAAAAAAAAATAATAACGACCTTCGACAGATTAACAAAAATTAAGGATCGACAAACTAACTTCGAATTCTTTACATTCTAGCGAGTCCTTATATTGTTATATTGTTTCTAATACGAGTCAATTCTTTATATTTATTAATTACAAGTTGAAGCTATTGCGTCCATGATTGACTTCAACGTGTATTCAATATATAGTTAACGTGTAGGATTGTGCATGGGGTGCACCTTTCTCTACTGCTGGGCATAACGTGTTTTGGTAATACTATACCCTTCTAGAATTACCCGTATGTATTTAAGGGTATTAAGGTATCGTCTAATTGCAGGCTCTTGGCTATCTATCTCTCTCTCTCTCTCTCTCTCTCACGTTCTCTCGTTCTCTGTGCTTCACGCACTCTCTTAAACCTCGATATTTCATTCACTCCAGTATCCAAGGGTCACAGCCACTGGTATTACGTATAGAAGAGAGACAAGTTAAGAGGGTCAAACACGGTAGCAACTTAACAGGCGTTACTAATTCATTGAAACGACATTTATAACTAAAGAGCAATGGCAGGACAAATTGTTTCAGTCATGCGCTCGCAATCAGCTCCGCAGCTCCTGTTGTGACAGACGTATTACACGCAACTGCCGCTAATGGCGCTTTAATGCACTCGGCCATTGTTGTTCAGCAGGCAACAATACCAGATAATGAACTTACATCCGTTTCAGGAAAACTTGGCATGCCAGCGTGCAAAAAGCAAAACGAACAACTGATTTAAATGTGTCCTGTTAACTTTTTCCTTTGTCAGCTATAATCATTGCCCTTAAAAGGTGGGCAAGGTGCTTATGTACTTTGTTTTTAATTGATTAAAAATCAATTACTTTACATCAACTCGTCAACTTACTGAGGTATCAATATTCTCATCGAGCTCCAGATCCATTTCTAAATCATCATCTTCCATTGTCAGAGGTCGCAAGCTACTCGCTAGCTTTGTTGCTGATTCGCGCATTGATGCTTTTGACACAGTATGTGATGGCGCCACTGGTGTCTCAATATTTAAATCTTGTAGTCTGTTCGTCACCAAGTCGTCTGACGTAGACGCGGCTCCATTGTCCTGGGGAACTCCTGGCAACGGTGAATCCTTGTAGACAAATGACCCAGACTGTTCAGCAGCCAGCATCTCTTCCAAAGGTTTACGTTCGGTGTTCGGCTGCAACGTTAAACAAAGAGTAATTAGAGACAGGAGAAAAAGGCAGGAGGTTCGGTTGCTTCCTTGTAAAACGAGTAATAGAATCGCCAACAGGTCCCCGTGTTGTCAGTGCGAGCATGTATTATTTGTCTTCTGCGCTGAATTGTTTTCTAAACAGCTGATAGTCCGAAATAACAAATAACCAGAGGAGTAGGAGACGAAGGACTAGGTATAAAGAACGACAGTGGCGCTCTGAAGAAAGGAACTAGGCGATTGCCTGTGATTTCCGGTTAATGATTGCAGAGAACGGCTCCTTGCTTATCATTAACAATAAATGACCCGGTACTATATAATCGTTTACAATGTGGTTATGAGCAGCAATGCTAATATTATTTACTGTCGCTCTAGCAAATTGTTAGTACTATTACGACTATGTTCAGATATTGCAGTCTGATTGCTACACCTAATGGATTGGTCTCGCCGAGATGATTTGAACTACATAAATACAATATCAGTTTATTGTAGCGCAATCACCATAAAACTCTAGCTGCCTGTTTCTACTTCACTACCATCTTGGGTAACCCCTAACCGATTTCCGGCGTCGTTTCTCATGTAGAAGTTAGATTCATTCTAAGGTCTGACAAGGCATCTGGTCGGTCTCATGTTTCTTTTTTTGAGCCAAAGCGAAAATTGTAGAAAGCTATAAAATAAAGCACGGATTCATTTGTTTCTTTATATTTGGTGTTCTCTGTTGTCTGCTACCACGTACCGAAATTGCTGTGTCCGATGCAACTTGGGTGGATGAAGATCTATGATACAGTTGACTAATCGTTTCTAGAGCCAAGTCGGTCCTGAGATATATTGGGTACGATTTGTTCAACGTGTCATGGAGTTGGCACTCTGAACTCGGCCTTTATTTCGAGCCTGGTTCATGGTGTTGGGTAAACAGGTAAGAAAAATGTATGAGAATATACTGCCCTCGATCTGACGCAAGACATAAGTTTCGATGTTCATGAGAATAGAATGTTAGCAGCAGAGACCAGCTTGTGGGTAGAGATATTACTCTTGGGTATTCTCAACAATAAATTCCTCTTAGAATTCGTGAGGGTATAAACTGTCTTAAATATTCTGGTGGTTTGTATTTTGTCGGGAATTGTAGAGTCGGCAATAAAATTTTTTCTGTTTAATTAATTGATTGATATTGTTCTAAATACTGATTTACTAATTTTATTCAAGATACTTACTCGGTTGTGTGTACTATCTATATGCATAATTTTATATATCGTACAGGCACGAGTGCATAAGTCATTGGTCATTGTTCCCGAGTAGTTGAATTGTTTGCTGTAATTTTAGTTATTGTGAAAAAAAGATACACATTTTTTCCTTACCTTAACAGTGGGGTAAGCTGCTGCAGGTATTTTCTTCTTGTTTTCTTCCCTAAGAAACTGCTCAACCTTAAGAGCCTCTCTGTATCCAGGAAAGAGATTTTCATACTGCTCAGGGTCCGCCAGACTCTGTCCAGCTTTCTCACTGACCGCTGATAATTTTTCTCTCCACAATTTCACAATGGAGGATATTTTACTTGGGACGTATGCCTGGGCGAAGAAAGCGGCTTCTGGGATTCTGTCAGTTTTTATCAGAATATCGAGACACGTGTCCACGTCGCCAAGAAGGAAGTTTGACAAGAAGGAAATATTGTTCTTGCCAGATTCATCTGCAGCTGTACCCAGCTTCTCGATCATCTTCGCATTGCCTGTACTGGTAGCGAGGAGCAACAAGCCACCAAAGTCTTGAGCATGGTGCAAACATTCTTGCGCCAAACGTAATTTTCCTTTTTGCGTTGCAAGTGTCGCCAACTGACGCCATTTCTGTTGGCTATGTGCTTCCTTTGCTAGAGAGTGAGCAGTCTTCAGATCTCCTAGACCAAGAGCCAGTTCAAATCTATGCTCAGGATCCGTCGATACGGCCAACGCTTGTTCCTTAAAGCCCTATTTAAAAAATGGTGAACATGAGTTTCAGCTAACATCGTTAAAATTGATCTAAATCAACTTACTTGTTTCTCCAAAAAGTGAGCGACTCTGGTGCGATGCTCCTTCGGTACCGTTGGCAGCACCCGATCAGCTGTCTCAAAATCTTTCCTCATAACGGCTGTCTGATATTCCAAAACTGAGAGAAGGAGTGAGTAGGAGACTACTGAGAGTTCTTTGTCACAAAGATAGAGTCTATTGTCTCTTGGTACGTAACCAAGTAAATACATTGGTCTGTCCAAGTGGGAGACAGTCACTACTTCACCACCAACGAAGTAGTTTATTCGGTTAACACTGTTGGTGTAAATGAAACAGTCACCGACCCAGAGACCAGTCTTCACGACTTCGCTCATTTCCGCTACCATCTACAAAAATTTGTTTATACCGTCAAACTCAGTAACTATCTCGGGGAAAAAGAGAATGCTTATATAATAGGTTATGACAATTACCTCAAATGCATCTTCAATGTCTTCAGCATTCTCTGCAGCATTTGCGACCGTGTCTGCGTGATATTTAAGAATAAAATATTGATCTGCTGTAGCCAATGCTACAAGGGATGAATTTTCTGCCCAATAAACGTGTGTTGGCTGAATATCAATGCGGCGAACGAGTTTCAGAGTATCCCAGTCAAAGAAAGAGAGACCGGAGCCAGAGGATACACCCAGCATGAAGCCACCGAAGATTCCTAGGATGAAAAAGACTTGTTACGTGACACTATATCTAGGTATTTTATAGTTTCTGGTTAGAAATCTTACCATCAGCGCCAAAATCAGGCTTAAAACTCTTTCTCTCCTTGAAATTCTTGAATACTTTTACTGTCGTAGTGCTTTCTCTGACAGCGTACTGACTAGAGTCTGCAGCCCATACGAATTCTGATGCTTGACCGAATGCCTTGTTCCTGAGAGCCATAGCTGTGTATATGATATACTCCCCATCTCCACAGACAACCAAAAACCTTCCGTTTGGATTGTGCTGGATGGTTTGTGGATAGATTTCACAAGCGCCCATATCCTTTACAGTGAGAGGTAACCGTTCACCATCCTGTGCTTCTTCACCCAGCGCTTTTAAGTTAACTTGTTGGATCTCGCTGTGTCGGGCCCATACAATCTTTCCGCCCATGGAATCCATGGAAACAGCTGGTTCTTCTCTGCCAACTTTAACCATAACGCTACCTTCGTCGTAGCCGATGGCCACGTTGTTTGAACCACGCTTACAGGCAATTGTCCAGACCCTTTCGAAGCCATAGTTCAAGGAAGATTCCAATCTGTAGGTGCCGGCATGCCAGATCCTCACGGTACCATCTTCAGAACCTGTCAAGACGATTGGTAGTTCTGGATGAAATGACACTGCGGAAATATTTTGCGTGTGTCCTTCGAGTGTTTGAACACATGTTTTGTTCTGGTAATCCCATATCTTCACGTATTTGTCATCTGCTCCTGATATCAGGTATGGTTTATCTCCACCATGGTAGTAATCTACACAGTTTACTCCTTTCTCATGACCTTCAAGTGTGAAATTTGCAGTGGATGACCCAAGCTGCCATACTTTTACTGTTCGATCAAGGGAAGCACTTGCAAATGTATTATTATCTTTTGGATTGAATACAATTTGCATGACATAATGTGTGTGGCCTTCGAAGACTTGTTGACCAAGCCATGACTTTTCCCAATTCCATAGTTTTATCAACATATCATCTGCAAAATAAAATAATTTAGTGAGTTAGTTTTAAATCTCTTGTAGAATGTAAGTTAAATAGAAAGGTGTATACGAACCGCTACTAGTAAGAATAAATGGTTGCGTTGGATGTACAGCAATACATCGAACATAGTCACTGTGTGCTTCAAAGGAGTGGACACGTTCTAATGTATTATAATTGAATACTCTGACTTGCATATCATCAGAGCCAGTGACCACCCAATTTTTGCGTGGAACAAATTTGGCTGCTCTTACTGGTAGATCGCATACTTCGAAAGTTTTCACTAGAGTTTGTGTTTCATGATTCCAAATATTAACGTTGCCCTGGTATAATGAACAAAGCATCCATGGTTCTATCGGATGAAGATCGACACTCTTAACTCTGTCTGACCTTGCAGTCAATTTACGTTTAATATCCAGTCGCAGTGGCTATAAAAGTAATGTAAATTCAAATCACATGGATCACCAGTGGACTAAAAATATTTTGAAAAACATGACAGCACTAGTTATAGGTACAAAACATTACTCTTGTTTTATTATCTTTGAATAAATTATAAAATCTATACATGCTATACAACTAATGAGCAAAACATGTGTTATATCCATAAACAGATATTGTACACATTGTATTACATTAAATGAAGTACATGCAAACGCATATGTTATTATCTCCGACAATTATAAGAAAATTCCGAAGTATAACATGGTGTAGCATAATTAATCATTTTTTATTTTTAACTAAAGACGAAGTGCATTTAAACTTTATGATAATCGAACTCCAAGAAATATGGTTCCATCAAAGTTTTGACGTGTCGGAGTAAGATTGTCACATTCCATAACTCCCATATATATTTGCGGTTCATCTTATTCAAAAATTAAATATGTAAACGTCAAAGCTTGATTTAAAGCACATACCATTTTTCACTGTTTTGGCACTGATCTTCACTGACGTGGTTAAAAACTTCAATGAAAACGAGGGAATAGCCGACCTAAACAAGATACCGCTGCCCATCAAGTTAGGACGTGGCTGATGGCTCACGCGAACATGGCGCGCGCATCTATTAAAATAGGCAATTTTCAAGCACTTACACTGGGATTTAAAATTCATTAAAATATTACAGACATTCATAAGCCCATTACAATAATAAGACCCATGCAATATATTGAAATGAAGCTTTCTAGAAAATAAATTCATTTAACTAAAAGTGAAATGAATTAGTTTCTGTTGGTTAGAAAGACGTGCGACATAACCAACTGAGTGGCCTAAACTAGCGACATTTAAAAACATTATAGCGGTTTATTTGAAATTAAACAAAACCCTATTCCTCTTTTCGATAAAAATTTCGTGTATCTTTAAATAAATTCTGCCGGTGTCTTTTGAATTTTATATGGCATAAATAAGCCATTAAATTCTTCGAGTCTTTACGAGCATGAAATAATTATATTATAAATTATAACGTCCCAGGCTTATTATTGAATTGAACACACGTAAACATTTAAATGCAAAAATTATCAAGAGATGATAGTGACACGTTTTTGACTACGTAGCATTAAAACACAATCTTTAGGCATATAATAACAGATGTAAATCACGTAGAAATCAGTAAAGGCAATGTTACGAAGTGACATATTTTAAACATCACGATTAACAGATAAGATATATATTCATTATTGCGCGTATATATGTCACCGCAAATTGCCAGTCTGATGAAAGTAACATATAGTTTAACAGTGTCAAGGAATTTCGTGGGTCGTTCACACTATGAACTGGATTACAATTATTATTCTAATTGGTAACAATAGTGCCTTTCACTATATTTTAAATAGTCCCTTGCGATGACCCTATTACAATTGTCAATACAATACAAACTTACATTGAATTGCAGGATTAATATTATATTCTAAAAAAGTATACTCACAGACAGCTAATGAAGAAAATACTCTTTACGAGAACTGTACGATTTTCAACGATCCAAGTTTGCACGGAGGCGAAATATGCGGGACCGACGCAATGACGTATCCGAACAGCGTATATTTAGATTGCATTAATTATAAAAATTTGACGAACAGTAAGTTAATTCGAATAAGTTGAGAAATAATAAATTACGTAATTACAGTATCAATTTAATTATTATTTTTAGTTGCTACAATGCACACTGGACCTTGCTCCAGCGGTGATGTGAATTGCATATTGGACCCAATTTACAATCCCGTATGCGGATCCGACAATAATACCTACAGCAATTATCAAGTTTTGTTATGTAACAATTATAGAGAATCAGCAAGTACGTACCTAGTTTGTTACTAGTTCAATGTTATCTATCAGCAAGAATGTAATATCCATGCGCCTGAAGATATGCAACCATTTGTATTTCGTTAACACCTGCACAACGGGCTGTCATGATTCAGGCGCGCTTAATAATCTTTGCCTCGACTCAATAAACTAACGAAAAAATTAATTCAAATATTTACATAACTACTCGTTTCAAGACGTGACTGTCGTATCGAATGGTGAATGCACAACTGTGGATTATTGCGGCAGAAATGGACTTAATATCGACGGAGTAAATTCCGTATGCGCCAGCAATGGACTCACGTATCTGAACGAAGCTCAAGTGAAATGTCTACAAAAGTATGAAGCCTGTAAGTGACATTTTGTTGATGTATAAACATGACGCTTCCCTGTAGTCTGCATTATTCTTACTGGTTATTTCCTTTCAGCGATACAAATCTTACATGACAGCGGTTGCACCGTAAGTCACGTTTACAACATGTACGGCGCTGGCGAAAGAGTTTGCAGTATTGCACGTCAGAGATACGAATGGAATCCAGTGTGTGGTTCTGATTTTGTAACTTATCCTAATCCATTCATATTCTTGTGTTATAAGTCAGGTAAGTGAATAACACGGTAGACTGTACGTTTTGGTTATTTCTGAAATATCGATATCTCAGTGAAAATTTAATGTTTCTTCGCACGCAGATTTAGAGGTTATGTTTAACGGCGAATGCAATACGACTACCATGGAAGCTTGTATTACTGCCCACAAAAATGACACGTATGTGAATGGGACTTTGACCAATGATGATTTTACTACTAACGATCAAGTCTGTGGAAATGATGGCCGCACTTACCGGAGCATCTATCATTTAACCTGCAACAGCCTTTACAATAAATGTCAGTTATACTGAATAAGTGGGGAAGGGAAGGGAATCGAGTGCATAGAAACAAAGTATTGTAATAATTTGTATCTCTTTTTATTCAGATCTCTCAGATGTTCACGAGGGCCCATGCAGTGGACCGGATGACAATCCTTGTGGAGCTGCAACAGAAGTGGGTTCACAAAATACGATTTGCGGAAGCGATGGCGTCTCTTATATTAGCCCAGAAGCTCTCTGGTGTGTAAAGAAAAGCTGGAAGACAAGTAAGTCAATTATTTGCATGTTACACCGAGTAAACGCAGACCCATTATACTCGATACCATCTTCTACTCCGTTTTACAATATCCGTCCTGTCAATCTTCTACTTCCGGAAAAAGTTTAATGTTAATGTAGCTTATAACGTGAAAATTGTGAAATTTCTACACGCTTGCCGTTTATCGCTGTTGCCAAAAAATCTTTTGTGCGGAAAATTATTCGAGTTTCATGATCAAATTTATGGGCGAACGTTTTGTGAAATTTTTTTTCTGCTTTATAGAGTATGTAATTTTTGCGTGGAACTAACGTCTGAATAAATTACGAGAATTATGATTGTTATAGATGGTTTCGAGTTATGCGCAATATTTTTTTGTCTTACTGTGACTACACGCTCAAGTGTTTCTTTATTTAACTATGTCTGACCTTCGTGAAATTTAATGACGACTACAAATTCTAAATTACTATTTTTACAGATCTGACTTACGTACACGATGGGCCATGCTGAACAGGACGGTAGTGATTATCATCATCACCTATGTATGTACTTATATATAATTAATTGGATACGCATGCTGAATCTCTTCCGCAAACTTCACCTAATAATTTAGTATATATTTTATTTCTTTGTTTACGTCAGTGCCGCAGGAAGCATGGAGTAAATAGCGTTGCAACTCGGTTGCCTGCTAATGGCAGAGAAGTCCAGCCTGTAACCGAACCTCTTTCTACTTTCTTGCACGACAATTGGGCGTCATTATCTACGTTCCAGGAAACCATGCTATTATACAAAAGTACAAAAAGAACACAGATTCTAGTAAATAAATGACGAAATAGCGTTCACAGGAGTTTACTTATATTTTTACTTTTATAAAATAATATGTTTTATTTCCACAGAATTACGTGGACTTTGTATTTATCATTTTTTTTACAAACACACGTAAGGCCGGTTTTCAGATCGTTCTGAGATCCCATCCAGTTTACAGATGTCGCGTTTGTACATTCAAATAAGTAACGTATATCCATGGCCCTGAGTTTAACATACAATACAAGGATGTTTGGATCTCCTATCGATAACTCATCTTCCTTCTATTTCCGCGGCACGAATTCGAAACGCCGTTGTTGTCAAAGATCAACACAATGTCGTCTTCGGGCCGACAAGGACTCTCCTAAAGTTCATGGCAGGTGTTGCCTTAAAAGGGTCTCTGGGGAATCCATCTTGCCTTTGTATATTTTTAGCCGAGGATCTCCCATGACGATGGTCTCTCTTCTTTCTTTATTCTGTCTTTATCTGGCACTTGTTCTCCTCGACAGAACAAATACTTGTTCCAGATGGATTCTGCGATTTGAACGAATTTCGCAATGCATCTTGTTCCGTGGAGTTACCTTAGAAACAGATTAAAGTTTAGATTAGACAATGAATATGTGTAGAGACGTCTAACTTTTATATATATTAGCGTTATTATTGTGTGTATAAATATAATTATGATTTGGACACGAAAGAGAAGAATTATGAGTCACATGGTACATTTATGGAATTAAAATAATAAATGACTTATATAACAATTCTGGACGGTCTCTTGTAAGTAGACAAGTCATTGATCGAATACGTCGTATTAGGTATACAAAAATTGTCATGACAGATTAAGAAAAATAAATCTTATCGGATCATCGACCTTGTCGCCCGTACAATTAATCTTTTGATACGGTCATTCGCGAGATTCCTATTATATTATGTCTGCTTCGTTAACTCACCATGTAACCGGCGAACTATCCTTTCCATTTACAAATATGTACATATGTAATGAAGGAATTAAAATTTTTTGGTAAAATCAGAGATCCGTACGAACGTCCATGAGAAAACTGTCAATCACATACGCCGTTTACGGTATCTCTTGAACGCAATTATTATTGTCATCCATTGTTTGCGAAGATACCGGTTATAAAAATACCAGTTGACAAGGAATGAATAGTTAACTGTGCAGGATATAAGATAAAATTATCTCGAGAAAGGATCAAAACCTGTCAGTTGTACGTAATAGAATTTTAAATAAAAAAAGATTTTAAAAAACAATAATTATATAGATATATACTCCAGTTAAAATGTTAATATCGCTTTAATAGTCGTAGAATTGATTTAATTAATTACATCACTCTTACACTGATTCGCAAGGGTCTCGTATATTAATTTTATAATTCCTAACCTCTGATCCCGCGTCCATCTAGTCTATCGTTACTAGTTAACGTCAGTTTGAGCGACGTCGTTCTGACACGCAATCCACTCTGTGTAGTGTAAAGTGTGATCAATGTCATCTGACACTACATTAGGGACCCCATAAGGCCCCGAAATAATTTCCAGCCTTCCCACTCGGAAGCAGAAGGATTTACGAAAGAACAAACAAACATGGTAGGTTATTGGATGCTATTTTATTCATAGAGGGAATAAGAGTAATTGTACGAAACATTCACAAGTGTCAGTGTTAGGTTTTTAAATTGGGTCTGAAACGCGAAACCAAATCTAGAGCAGGCTTTGCCGTGTTTTCACGAATAAAACTTGTAGGTTATACTGAGCGCTGGAAGAATTCCAATTACTCCCATTCCACGGGGCTTATTCAGAAAAATGGCGTCCGTTGCAAAACGTCCTAGCAAACGTAAACTGACTCGGGATAATCAGACGGTGTATATTCCTCTCACTATTCAAGTCACAATTAAATACAAGCTGTATTAAGAGTTACCGAGTGATACCGAATCACGCCAAAAATTACCGAGTGACTGGCAGGCCTACTAAACTGATTTACCTACTGGAACAAATGTATCTACGCATGCTATATGGTTTACGGTGAAACGTAGGTAGATGCCCTTTACGTTGTTGAGGTTAGTGTGCACGAGTCAAGTTCAATTCTGACAAGATTTACGTAGGTGAAGTGAAATCTTATTTACCGCGAGTGATGACAATCCTACCAATCAACTACATTCGTGGGAACAAGACAAGAATTCTTGTGAGTCTAACAAATGGAAAATTACCTGACGTACGGATTTCGAAAAAGCGTCTATGGCATTTCGCAAGTGGCGATCTCGATCGTTCTGCGAATACTCGCTCTCGAAGATTCATGGTTATATACTGGATCCTGGACATTCTCTTGAGTTTTTGTAGCCCCTTTTTCTTAGTAGAATTGTCACGCAGTGCGTAATACGACACTAAGGAACGTCTGCGAACCCGCGCGCCTTTAGGTTAAGATAGGTATGGCTCATTTGGCAAGCACGCAAAACTTTAATCGCGGTAATTAGCTTCCGTGCTTTACCGTATTAATTATCGCGTAGCTCGATTAAATAGCCGCGCGATTATCACGTCAACTGTAGTTTATTAAAATGGTCAGCTGACGAAGGTACGTTGGTAAAGTTTTCTATATTTCTTACAGACTTGACCTGATTTTTCTTTGTAATTTTCTTCGGTTTGTACCCTCTTTTTTATCCCTCATTCCTCTAAGCTAGATGCCTCATAACTCTGCACCGTTGGAGGTCGTTGTGAATTTTCCCCATAGATGGGGACACAGCTGCCTCTTAACTTTTCATGGCGGATGACATATGGTATTCGCCTTCTTTCGATACGTCACTTTGCTACTGCGAATCGAATGGTTACGCTAAAGGAAATTAGATGGACGACGTTGGATTTTCAAAATGTCATGCAGTTCCGTGTGGACGAGTGTCGCTTTCGCCTACTTTAAAGTCAACAGACTTTTGAAATTTAATGATTTCGATGAAAGTTTCGTGACTCACATGATGAAAATCAACTCTGCTCACGATATAACTAGAAACCGATAGTGAGTATCGCATTTGAATAGTCTTATAAAATTTATCGAATGTCCCAATAATATCATCATTTTTTTTTTTTTTTTTTTTTTAGCAATTGGATCATCGCTTTCGATTACATGGAATTACGTAGGCAGTTGATTTCGCAATGATCGTTAATTCCACAAACGCCATTGTTCATTGTAAAATGGCTGTCGGTAAGAGGCAATAACAAAGCAACCCCAAGAAAAGTATCTTTACTGATCGTGAGTCCCATTCCTTTAGTAGCTTCTTAATGGCGACAAGCGGCCGAGTGGTATTTTGCTGTAATTTGTTCGGCAGCCGTGACCGAGTTGTCGACAAATCATCGTCGGGCGACAAGACACGTCTAAGAGAAGAAAGAAGAAGAGGAACAAATGGAGGAAGAGAGAACACAGATGACCAAATCTTTTTATTGGTCTGTTCAGGATGGGTTGACATTGCTGCGACGATAAGCCAGAAAGTTATTGGGAACCAGCCCTGAGGGAGCTGTCCATCACTGAACTGGACATTTACAAGAGCCTGGTGAACGGCAACATCGTTTACTGGAGTTTGGACCTCGGAATTACAAAGCTCTAAATCCCTTTTCCTTCGAATTTCAACCTTCGTCCATATGACTTTGAATAGACTTCTCATTTCCTTTCTCTTGGAAATAGGTGAGTCAGGGTGGATGAAAGTTTTATAGGAATATATATGGTGGCAATAAAACTAGAAATCAGTTGTCAAATTAACAATGAAATCTAAATCTAAATTCACTCGTGCCATTGACAGTAAAATTTATGAAGAATTATATTTCTTATAACACGTATAACACAAGAGTAGGTAATAGGGTCGAGATATAAAGCTAATTGAAAAATGGGTCAAGAATAAATATTTTAAAGGTAATAATTATTCATTGTTATTATCCGCTAATGACTGTAAAGAAGAAGCACATTGCTATGACAGCTCTTCAATACTTTTTAACTTATAGAATCAAAAAATGTTTACCTTTAATAATTACAGCCGTAAAATATTAAATATATCAGTCATCGTCAACGATTTGTATTTAGCAACGTTAATTTTACGAGTTTGGACATTTGCTCTTTCGATTTGGCTAGTAATATTGCACGTGAGAGTCCCTGACATATTCGGCAAGCAAAAGCCCATTTTGTACGTCATATAAGCCATATAGACTACAGATCGTCCATTATTCCGGTATCTCCCTATATTTCTTCCTATAAATATTTATACACACGCCTACAAAATGGTTCCTGTAGAAAAAGGTACAATGGCAATCATAGCCAATCTTGTATAACCATCAGGATACTTTGTCCAGGTATCCATAAATGACATTCTCTTAGTACACAATTGGATTGATAAGAAAACTCGCTGTTTTCTGAAGAGAATTTTTTGTCTATCGTATACAGCCTTAAATAGTAATAAAAGTCCCTGACATATTCCCAGGTAAGATACCACCTTACTAACGTATATGGCGAGTAGTATGATGGAATTGAAAAGATTATGGTTCTCTTATAGCGAAGTATCAAAGTATAAAGTCGTGCCTTTCTGCGTCTTTCATAATGGATAGTACAGGTATTGTTTTTCTTGAAACTGGTTATTTTTTGTAAATTTATTTTAAAAATCCAAACGTTATCACATACGGATTTTAACGTATTCTTTTATTTTAAGGTATACATCAAGACCTTGGCTTTATTTCGCACGGTGCACTCTTTGCTGAACGATTTTATGGCCGCTGACCTCCGACACACGTGACCTTCCTGACCTTCGCCACTACCTTGTCTGTTGGTACAGAACGAATTGGTGCGATGAATCGGGAGCCAGCGAAGATATGTCAGGGTTTTCTGGATGGCACACCCATATTGTTTTTATTCGACGAGAGAGGTGGAAGGTCAAAGTTCAAGATAATTTCAATGGGGAAGATCGTTACCAGGATATCTTATCATTTCAACGTAAGTTTCGAACGAAGAATAGTCAAAGATAAAGACAATAGAAAAATATATTACAACGAGTCAAATATTACCTGAGTTAATCAAGTGATCGATCAGAATCGATCGATTCTTCGTTATCTAAATAATTATCTTTTTATTAATATCCTAATAGAAGATGGAGTACAGTGCTGATTCAACAATCAACATTCTACGGTTGAAGGGACGCCGCAACGCTAGACGTCTTTCCATCCATCATCTCCTGACATCACTTTTACCTGAGGGTCATGTCTAATTATTAAAATGATTTAGTACTCGTAAGTCGCGAAAATCATTATGAGTCTCTTGGCGCAACCGCATTAACAGTATTTTGTTCTCATTTTTAAGTATAGATTCCATAAAATTATATCTCATTCAATTCTGCTTTATCATCCGTTTATTTTGAGCGTCTTTCATGAAATATGATACTCGATGTCGTTTCGATGATCCAAGGTCAAAACCAGAACCATAGTTATCTTCTGTTAGATAAGTGCGTGCTTTCTTGTTTCGTTTGCATAACATCTGCAGGTAATTGGCATCGATTTAACCTGAACGACCGTGCCTTCTGCCTACGAGTCTATGACAATGCATTCTTATGTTGTGTGGGCTAGAGACGCTGTAGTCATAAATAATAATTCATATGTACCAGTCGGTATAATTATTCTGTCTATCGTCATTGGCGTACCTGGCGGAACTAGCGTCGGGTTATCCTAGAGTTAAACTACCCGGATAGCTTATGAACTATCAGTGAATGATCTTTGATTGAGTAATTATGGCTACCAGGCGTAACGACCTATAGGGTTTTAACTATGGATAACTATAGCGTCTATAACCACGACTTGTAACGAGAGAATGACTCGAACTCGGCTTCTAATTGATGTCACAACGCATGCCGTCGCTTACACACCTGCAGAGGACAGTTACAAGTATTTTTAGTATTGTCTGGTCAGTTGCCAAGAAATGTGTCCCCAGAATTAAATTATATGTATCACTTGATTTGCGGTACGACAAACTTATTTTTCATGACTGTAGAGACGAAATATTTAATACAAAATTATAGATAGACGAATGCAGGTTAATTCAAAATCATGCACTGTGTCATTGAACACACCGTGGTAATGTTTATTGATTGTAAACTGTAAGTTTCACTTTTTTCAAACTTTGTACTTCCGCTCTTAGAGCAATTGACATCTCGTGGTGGAATCTTCGCGAACTTCCGGTTGTCTGAAACTCCTTTTTTAATCACAGTAACTTGTACTAGTTCTTGATACCTGATATACAGGAAACTGATACTGTATACGTATATGGATACTTAATCGGTTGAACGACTAGTGCTGATTTCTTCTCTTAATATTCTTTAACGTGCACAAAAGTCTTATGACAGTTGTAAAAAGCGAATGGTAACATGGAACTAATGAAATTTCGATAGCAGCCATTTCCGCACGAAACTTGAGCGATGGTGTCGTTAACCGGGGAGAGAGCGCAAAATCGTTATGCAAAATGCGGTTAAGTAATAACAACGTACTATTCTGCGATGCCATTTTAATTCTACGATATTAGGTCCTCAACCTAAGAATTTCACTGATTCTTCAGTCACGGATACTAATTTATTTGATTTTAGCCAGTCGCTCTCTGGCTTGTACTAAACTGCTACTCGGTTACTTTACTACTCGACGGGAAGCCATTACGAATCAATTGATGGTGCGACTATCATGTTGATGAACGTTGATGGCGGAGGGACTCTGTCATTCTCGTTATTGTCCTCTAACAATCAGTGAAATGATACATTAAATTTAGTTGACCGATTTTCATTTATTTATCTTTTAATATCTGTTTCCTTGCAATGCAATTAAGTACAAATTAAATCCGAATAAGATCTATTCTTAGTGATTTAGGAACACCAAGAACTATTTTGAACATTTTATTCTGTAATGTCTAATCTATAAGTGCTACAGGACACAGTATATCAGTAACATCAGATCTGGTCGAAATAATCTAGTATCGATTGTTGATAATAACTAGTTGACAGATACTAAAGCTTCATTTTATTTATGACAAGAGCGCCCGCTACACGTTTTCTTTTTATCGTGAACAAATAATTTATGTTTTTACAACTTGTGTAATTTTTTTTTTTCTCTTTCTTCTCCAAGCTGACGTATGTTCTGTATTTTATATATGCTTTATATGGTTATACTTAATATTAGATTCACGGAACCCGTCAGTTTGACGGATCTCACATTTCATGTTTAACATTTAAACTCCACACTGGTGCGAATTGCGAATTCGCTCTAGCCAGTGTGGAATTTAAAGGTGTGGAATTGAAGAATAAAATTATAAAAATCATAAATATTTGTTAGCAATTTATGTTGACTTTGATAATCGATGTCCGTAAATCTAGCGTTAAATGATCTTGTAAATGGTTTTCCTCTTTGACACATGACGTAATTTGCTACGAGCAAATATATTAAAAATATTTATTTTCTGCTTGGATCTATTTCAGATACAAAATTGGGTATTTAAATTTGGCATTTAACATAATATTAAAGAGTGTCGATATTTACATTATTAAAATACAAATGATTATTTATGAGGAAATAAATTGAGTTACTTATTATTTGTTACAAAATTCATTCTTTCGTGGAAAAGTATTCCTAATGCATTTTGCACGTTTCTAACTACTTTGATAACCTAAAGTAGTTTTGTGTACAAACTGTGTCTATCCTTATGGAATATATTAGATATATATATATATATACAGTGTGCATGCTTCCTAATCAGTAGAATGAGTAACCAAAAGTTTGCTCTAGCAGCGGTTGACTATTTTTAAGCGATAAGAAAATTCACGTTTTTCTCCAGATTGTGCACGTTGGCAAGATAACAGAAAATCTAATATGTTTAGTAAACATTCTTTAAAATATGCATACGAGTCACTGTCTCGAGTAATTTTTAAATTTTCTTCAAGATCGTTTAATGATAACACACGAGTAACCTCAATTTTCGGTAAAGTTATTGATTTTCTGTTGAAGGTTGTATATCCATATCCAGACAGCGTGTCTGGTCCAGATGCTGGAAGAGTAGGGGAAGATCATCTCTGCGCATGTCACCATGAATTTCCAACCTTACTTCACGGACGTTCAATCGAATCCTCTGAAGTTACCCAAGGATTCCTGGTACTCTCGTGCTCCTAGTAGATAAGAAAAAATATATTTTTTTCAAATTGTTACAGATATTTTCAAAGAAACGAAAAATGCGTAAGTTCCTCAGTTCATCGTCACGCGGAAGAGTATCGTGAAGGATGTAGAAAACATGGACTTTCCATTGCGAAACAAATACATTTGACTCATTGTCAGGAGAATAATGACGGCGGAAGGTGACGAAGAATTAATTAATAAAATTACTTAATCAACAATAAAGTTCTATTTGTGCAAGTTATTCCGGATTCTGTGCAAGGTCAGACAGTCATCTGATACATCACGTATGATGGATCTCTTGGGACAATATCATAGTATTTAATATCTATAGACATAATCATACATATTAGCATCTATATTTATGCCTGGTACCGTCTCGAAAGACTATTGTAAATTTTAAGCTGTCTTCTCACGTTCACTCCTAGCAACGACGTCGTTTTACGTGGGGAAATAGTTGCGAGGCATCGCGAAACCGACGGCCAAATCAATCTCAAGGGAATGGGACGCAAATCGCGTATCACGAATACATAGCAATGAATTATCGCATTGGTGCGCTTGTACGACTCATTATAATTACACACAGGATTTTTCAAACCTATTGCACCAATTGAAGTTGGTTTTATAACAGTAAAAAAATTGGGCGACTGACTTCACATGGTGCAATAGCCATGAATAAGACTATGGTATACAAAGCAGGCGTTATTCAGGTCTAAGGTATCGTCTGAAGTTGGCTCTGCTATAGATATATAAGGAACGGACGAACTTCGGTCGGTACGTTAATCTTGACTAACCCTGTATACAAACACAATCTAATATGGGTTATACTCACTGTTAACATGCACTATACTCACATGAATAAAGCCAAATACTACTCGTATCCCCTACATTATAGAATTTCTACACGTTTCTTGACTACACCAGGAAGTATTTCCTTGAGACTTCTGAATATTTTATTCATATTGCGCGATACGTCCATGTTTTTGTACGTTAATATCTTGTTTTTAGGCTCTTGAGGTTTGACTTTGTCACTTGAATCCTTTTCCTTATGCGTGAACTAAAAGTAGTATAATTGTATTTGGTTAATGATCCGATTATCTGTAAGTGTTTGAATAACTGTATTAATGAAGGACAATGTGTAAAACCAGGTACTCAATTTTAGCTACGTATTATAATCAATGGTTGTAACTTAAAAAATGGAATTTGGTGAATATTTTGGACGAGTCTTACGTAACGCTTTCAAACCTTACACGTTCCTTAGGTTGGTATTAGAAGAAATGAACTGTCTCTTGAAAACTGTACATTCTTCTACTACTTAATTTTTTTGTTTCTCACTTGTTTCAAGGTGCACACTCCGGTTTTCTCTTTACGTCTAGAAATTTCGGTATGTCTTATGGAATGTTGAGAGACCATAGACCAATAAAAATAGTTATTGTCAAAGTAAACTTATCGTTTTATGGTACAGCCTGCTCTCCCACGGTGAAACGAAGCTGCTTTAGAATAAGACAGAATACAGAAAGTACAGTCAGTCGCTAAAAGATTTCAGCCGAAATCCTTCTTGAGGAGGATGAAGCTGGGACTATATTTTTGTGACTGTGTATACTTTTCTAAAACCAGGTACCCGTCCTTTAAAACCATAGAATCTCAAGCCAATAGCATTCTATACACAGTTCTAACGGACTCTCGACAGTTCTGGTTTCTCAAAATTGTCAGAGCAGTTACATACCAACGTTGTATTCTATTTTCAAAAGGTCAGTAACATCCCGCAGTCTCGGCGTTGTGGTCGTGCTGCAACGTTCATTATCGTCAAATCAATTTTGCCGCCGACGTGACATAACCAGAAAAGTAACCACTCGAGGTACACGTCTAACCTCAAAATATTATCTAAAGTCAATGACTCGTAGATATTAATCTCAATTGTCACGTTTATTCATTTTCTTATCATAATTCAATAACTCAAGGAAATTTTTTCGATTTTTCATCCTTAACCTCATGCGTTCTTCTCTCGTAGCACCACTGAAAAACTATTCCCACGTTTACTGCTAACACTCGAGGTCGATCGCGGCGAATTGGTATACTAGCAACATTAAAAGTAGTAGGTTGTGCTACTCTTTATTGCTCCAACTGTTCAAGTACCAAAGTGTGTAACACGAGGCTGACTGACTGACTGACTGGGCCATGCTTGGCAGTCACAGCTTTCTACATATAGAGGAGCGCGCGACGCCAACCGATTCAGTCTTTACTGAGCTACACAACAATAAAAGCCAAGTGTCTATAAACGACTACATTTAATTAGAATAAAAAAGTGCAGTGTTATATTAAACAGAAATTATTTATTGAGAAATTCTTGAAACAAAAATCAAGCAGTCTTCGTGTTTCCGACTATTATTATTCGTCCTGATTTTTCATCGTGACAACAGACTTTCTTCTTACGTGAATATAAAGCAGTGTGAAAATACATTTAAAAAATTGCACCAGTGAATCTTTGACAACACAGCAGCAATCGTGGAATTAATTTTGTTAATTGAAACATTGTTCGACAGTGCGTGTTAAGTTTCATAGAAATCATATCGTCGCTCGATAAACGTAAGCATTTTCATTTTTATTAATCATATTCGCTAATTAAGCTTCTAACATTTCAATCAGATGATCGATCTGATTTATCAAAGCAACAAATAGTCAATTTTATTCATATGTACGTGTTGATAATCAGTAATAGATATAGCTATTGCCTAGTGATTTTAATTTGTGCTTATTACGTGTCAGAAATAATTGAAAATATTGAATTTCATTTATGCATCATACAGCAATGCATACGCATACGTTATGATATGTAAACTACAAATGCATTACACAATATAATTGACATCCATTAGCACTGATAATAATTAGTAATTAACATTGCTGATAATATTTAATAATTAACATTGCTGATAATAATTAGTAATTAACCCCAGATTTGGATACTCAAAGTAGACGAATATAATTGACACAAAAATTCATGGCGGATATTGTTTAGTAACTAGATAATCACACATGACGTATCTGAACATAGTGCCAACTTGACGCTCCATATATACAGTGATATTCATACAGCTGATAAAAAGTTTAATTAGTGACTCGGAATCGGCCATTGTGATATTCAAAATTAAAACCTCTATATGTATACGAAAGTAAACAAACAGGTATACAACAAAATAGATATTGACCTAATAGTGTGAGGTTTTGTGAGAAAATTTGTGAAAAAAAAAAAAAATTGTACAATTTTTCAAATATAATTCAACGTTTAAATAATTGGATACATTTTTTGTCGCCAGCTACCCGTCTACGAGTCGATTGAACGAAATATGGAGCAAAACGGAATTTCAATAATCTCGCCGTCATCGGTTACTGAAAATTCGAGCGGATCTAAAGTGAAAAGCGCAAACATCGTATTGTCCAAGGAAAATGAGGTGCAGATGCAGACACATGGAATAGAGACGTCGTGTAAGTAGATAACAAGAAATGACATAACCTATTGAACAAAGTCAAAATGGCTTTCGTTAATTCTCGTCGTGAGGACGAAAATTCAAAATGTCTTACCGTCGGCAATTTTCGTTTACCATAAATTCGTCTTGTATTACATTTTAATATCAATACATCTCGTACTGATACTAAGTACTGCAGGACTTATAGACATTGGATATTACAAAAGCCATGCTTTATCCCCATAAGCCCCTGAAAACAATGTCTTCTTAGCTCAAAGGCTAATATATACGCTTGACAAGAACCGTAGCAAAAAGATAAACCGTATAAAATTCAAATAAAATAATAATTTTGTCTCCGTAGTACCGTGACAAATATAATAACTAAAAAAAAAAAGAAGAAAAGTTTGGTTTGACAAAAAAAAGTCAAGATCCCTCAGTGAGGGAGAAAATTTAACAATTCTTTACTAAGTTTCACATTTCATGGTTGGGCTTTGTTTATTGAAAATTAATCATACGCCAATGTCCAGCTTGCTACTTTATCTGTTTTATTACCGTTTGGATTTTGTCGTAATACTTTTATAATACACTTACTGGTATCGGGTGTAGCTTGACTGCGCGGTTACTTCTTGAGACACGTAAACAAAGGAAGAGACAGAGAAAGTGAAATTGCGACGCACGAGAGTGAATATCGCGTGCAGCAATACAGTCCGATTTGCACGGGGCGGAGCTTGAGAGAAAATCTGTTAATAAAATTAGATCACAATTAGACAAGTTTATACACAGACGCATACAATTGCTTTCTTATTTCTTTATTCGCCTTGCGTCCTTTAACGGTGAATGCATCTCGTGTCTCTTGCTCGTGACTGACGCGTCGCTCTCATTAATATGTTAATTGTCATTGTCAATGCCATTGCCGATATCAATGCCTCAAGCGTATATAAATATATAACGGTAAGGAGAATGTAAAACAGTAAAAAAAAGGGTGAAAATGAAAAATGAAAATTTTGAAAAATTTTATCGGTCTTATCAATGAACAAATTGTGCAATAAAGATATATCGGGTAGTTATCGATAAATTCTTCGGAAAGTTATTACAACGATATTGATAAAGAGCAAATTTATTATTGATTACGTAACACGTGATTTAGAGTAACACTTGAAATTTGGTTAATTAATGTGTGTTAAAAAATGTGTCACTTTGAGGTAAAAAAAATTTTTTTTTTTTTTTTGAAAAAATTATTTTATCGTGTGATCTTTATATTTTGATCATTTTTATCGACTTTATTGATTTATCCATTTTCTTCCTACTATGGTCATTATGATAGTCTCGGTATTGGAACGGATACCAGGTGGAGGCAGAGCAGTCGCAATCGCGGACATTCACCGCGATGTGAACTTGACCTACTGTAACACTTGCGACTTCACTACTCCTGACTATTAGTATCGTGGTTGTGTGTATTTGCAGCTGAGAACAATTTTTGAGAATTTTACGTTAAATTTAGTGTCTTATATGTGAAGTCATTTATCGAGATCATTGAAAAATTCGTACTTGAATCTAACACCTGTATATGTATATATATGTATATATGCATATAGATATACTTGTTAGCTTGGTGGGATAGAAGCGCGAACTTTAAATGCATTAGAATTTAACACTTTGAGGGCAGAACTGTGGGGAGCCGTAATGAGTCCGTGTAATTTTGCCCGGGTCAAATTGACCCCGTGAGCACTCGAAGGGTTAAATATAGTCGAATGGATTTTGAGTGTAAATTATTTGGGGTAATTTTGCAGTTTGGAAAGTCTGACGTAAGGTAGTGTTGACGTATAATGGAAAATAGGTGTAAAAAAGTGAAGGATCGATAATAGGAAAGAATATTTATTTTTTATATTTATCGATAAATCGTAAAAAAGATTTGTGTGCGTGCGTGTGTTACGCGGTGATATTGGATCGATTGGTTATTGAATTTGAAAATGAATTTTTTCGAATATTTTTGCAGTGGATGTCTGCCTTTATAATGACGCAAGGTGTGCATATGAAAATTTTCAGGACGCACGTGCATCTTCGTTTGATTATGATCGATGTGACTTTTCTGTTGTTGGTATTAGTTGACGTATAGTTGTTTCTTTTTTTAATGACCATCGTGATGGATTTTGTGAAAAATTGACAGGAAGTCTTTACCGTGTCTATTTTTTTTAAGGTCTTTCGAAGTTACTTAACCTCTTAAATTACGTAGTACGTTGTAAAGTCTTTGTTGGATTGTAAGAAGAGGATGACGAAGTGGAAGGCAAGTTTTCGCCGACGACAAGGTTCCGGGTTGACACATTAAAGTACCGAGTGGGCTGAAAAATTGCTGGAAAGTTTTGCAAGGAAGACCATGCGAATCTACGAAGTGAGATTTTACCCTTTGTCGTTCCAGATGACAAGTCGCAGGAAAGACCAGAAGGCATTAGCAATGCCACGTAGGCATTTGTAAAAATAAAAAAAAATTTGCCAGAAAAATGTGACTTACAAAATAGATAATTTTGAGATTTGAATGAAAAAAATGTATGTTATGTATTCTTTTTAATCAAATCGTCTAAAATCTCTCTGTCATTATTTAGAGCATTATCTTGTTTTTGAATTTTCCAAAATTTCCCGGTAAACTCGTGGTCGACGAAAGAGAAAATTTTATTCGTGTAGCTCAACGTCCTTTTATCTTCCTTTGAATTAAATACTGTACATTTCTCGTATGTTGAATACATAGTTTGACTTGGTATCAAATAACATGTAACAAATAACGAGTATTCGCCTTTCCTTTGTTACTTTGTCTTTTTTCTGAACGAACGTCGTTTCAAATAGTTCCGCTCACACTCAAGCCCCGACTGCCCGCGTCTAACTAGGTGGCGCTGCGTACGTGCAGCTAAAGGGACGTTCGCATTTGTTGGCAAGTCGATGGACGCTCGGTTTCCTTTCGCCAGATTTTTCGCTCGATAAAACCGGACGCAAGAGGCACCTCGTTTTTATCCTCCTCGTAACTTTCGCCATTTCCTTCGAGTAAAATCCAGAAACGGTGAGAATGTAACCAGTGTATCAGATCCTTAATGGATTTCAATTCGTTTCCGTCTCACCTAACCTAACAACCTAACAACACTTAAGTATCGTAACAATGAAATGACTCGCTTGACGATCATTTGTAAATCTCGAAATTAGTGCATACTGTTATTTCTAGTTCTTTAACGAAGAAAGCCGGATATGATTTACCTGCTGTACGGTACTGTAAACAATTCTGGACAAGGCTCATTGTTCCTGGAGAATTTTATCGCGTACTCTGCTACTTTCTCGGATAACTCGGAAGTCCTTGTTATTAACGACGGCATTGTTTGGGTACGTTAATTAAGTACATACTTTTGTAAGAGTACGATAACTTAGTTGGATTCATTTTATTATTTTTTATCTTCGTTAACTGCTTGACAGGTACGGATGCTACGGGAGCTTTTGACGCCATATGGCATCCGTGTCAATCAAACGGTTAACCTGATTACAGTACCTGATTGAGTGTGAAGTAAAAATTTGAAAATTTAAAATGACGGATCCAAACTGTCCACTTGAAAAATGAACACTGTACTTGATTTCTATGAAAATTAACGATCGGGGACTTTTGAGGTGCCTCTGATTAGAAATATGTCAAAATTTTTAATTTTTAAATGTATACGACAATCATGCCAAAACTCTTTGACATCTTTACCCTGAAAACTTTAGCAAACCAGACATTGCACGATGTATATGTTTAGACCTGGTTGAACGGCTTATAAAAAAGAATTGTTTGTATAATTAAAAAAATTGTTTTGTGCAAACACATTTTTCCATCTCAATCTGTAAATGCATGAGTATGAGGGTCGGGAAAGCTTCGGTTTGAGTGTCTAAAAAAATTGGATCAAATCAAACGGTTGGGCACTAATGAGTTAATGGATTTTCCAGTCAAAGCTTATGTCTACATAATTTTGTCTTTCGTAGACATGTGGAAAGTTAAATAAATTTGCGATAATGAGACTGAACTCAATTCATTAAATTTGTATGATTAACAGTGTTTATTTTGTCTGTATTATGATATGATAGACATTTTAAGGACGCAAGAAATCCCCGGTGTCTTTCGACTCTACTTATCGGCCTCCTTTTTCTTCAAACGTTACAAGCATATCCGGTTGTTATTATTGCCCGAAGAGTCATGGTGATTGCGATCGGCATTTCTCCGAGATGAGAATTCAAAAAAGAAATGCAAAATTCCCCCGGTCTGAAGTGCTGTTATAACCCGTCTCTTTCGATTTCCAGAAAGATCGATGCCTTCTCTTTTAATTAACACATCGCGGAAGGATCACGAGAATTCTCAAGCCTGGTACAGCTAGTAAAAAAACAAATGGTCTGCAATGTGTTAACATAACGGCATCAAAATGAAGTACCGGTCACAATCGTCCACTATCTTTTTCGATTCGAAGTAAGAGTACAAAACTTGACATTCATGTACCTGCAGTCGGCAATGTAGAATTATCAATCCCTGCCGGTAACATAAATTCATATAATTCACAAAGTACATCAATCTATTCACTCCAACCCACTTTTGTTCGTTACTAATGCATTTCAATGTCGAATAATATTACCAGAAACGGTGTCTTTCGGAGAGAAAAATAATAAAAACAAAATTTAATAGAGACCTCAAATCAAATAAATAACAGACAGTGGATCACACAAGAAATAGACAGTCTTCCATCCTTCATTGTTATTTTGCCTAGTAGACGTACCATCTTTCGGTGAAATATGCAACGTCGTTATCTCAGTCGGTAACTCGGTCTATAGGCGTCCTTCCATCAAATAAGTAAAAACGAGACGAAAAAGACATGACCCCAAAGCAAAATAGTACAAGAAAAACAAATCAAAAGAACAGAATCAAAAAACCCCCGTCACGCTTTAATTACATTGATACCCGATTGTTTTTAAAAACTTGGCTTTCCTTCTCCATCCCATCCTTATTCCAACGTCTAAATCATATATACGTACGTTAAAATCTTCAGAGTCAATTAACGAATTGCATTAATCAGACTCTCACACACTGTCGTTGACCTGCATGTCTCCCTCCCATCTAATTATCACTGTCTATTTCTTTCCGTAGTATTTATAAATGTTTGAACTGAGCTAGGAAAGGGCGTTCTCGTAACCTTTGACCCGTGCCGATGGTTTGCGACGATAACAAAGCTAATGGTGGAATAAAAGAGAACGAGAGAAAGGAAGAGACGGTGCACTTTCACGATTGGGAATAGGACGTAAAACTTTCATCGCAATTGAGAGCAACGTTCGAATCTTACGTGAAGTCTTGATACATGCAATCGCAGTAACTAATTGTACGGTTTATGCCTACAGGAAAGTCGTAGGGGTGCACAAATTAATTCAGGCTCTTGATTTGCGACTCAGTGACGATTGTAAATAATCACATATGCACACGTACGATTTGCGCTTATCTTAACGACATGTGCTACCGTTACTCTACTATTTTAAATCCTTACGTGCTCTGGCTTGTGATACTATCAGACTCTGTATGACGTATGTATCTCAACTAATGTAAACCGAATGGGACATATGCTTGTTTCAATTATACCTTTATGATCTGTGTGCATGTGTGTATATATATATATATATATATATATATATATATATATATAATGCTCGTATGAAATGGTCCCACTAGAGGACTGGTGGGATATATATATATATAGACATATGTATCATACACGACGGTCTGCTTAAATAATGAACTACCAAAAGCTGTGCAAATCGTTATTTAAGTTTGCCAGTATATTATCTATGCTAGTATATCGTCCGGAGGTATTTTGGGCGATTGTTATTATTATCAGACATCATGGCGCCAATGCACGTCAAATTTGAATGTCGATAAATAATATCGTGACACTTTGGGGATATAATTGTTACGTCCGCTTGTTATACTTTGATATATTTGCGTAATGCGCATGGCTATGCTGAATATTATCTTTATGGATCGCGGACTGTTTATTTATTACTAATTAATTTATTCGTTTTATTGGATTCTTAATGTATAAGACTTAATCGATTGGTATTAACTACCTGTTGCTGGAGCGATTAGATAAATTGCAAGCGTGTCCGATTTGATGCTTTATCTCGGACAATGATTGTGAAAAATATTATTGCTGATTTTTGGATTTAGTCATTTTGAATTCTCCGTATGGAATTTCTTGTTGTGTTCACGTCGACAATTGGAAACTGTGGATTATGGAAACTGGTGGGAATTATCGATTGATCGATACGCCGATTATTGATCGATCATCAGTCACTGTTAGGTAGTGTTGCTTGTCTTTCTTATGTATGGGATTAATGTAATGTTAATCGTGATTGATTTTTTTTTTTTTTTTTTTTACAACTCTTATCGGTGATACTGCCGAGCGTCACCTTTGGACCGACCCAATTGATTTTGGGAATATTTATCGATCGACGATCGATCGTAAAACGTGGCTACGGTTTTTGCGTTCAATGCTCGTATCAGTTTTGGTATTATAAAGCGAGATTTTTTTTTGGTGCTTACTGTCCAGGTGCGAATTTGAAGGAATCGCAAGGAACATTCGGTACTGGTGTAAACGGCGGAATTTGGATATGAACTACTGAGTCGTTATCGTGGATATGGGAACGGTTGGTATGTGGTGAAAAATGTGTGGAGAATTTTGTATAAGAGAAAAGCGACGGGTAGGTTACGAAAAATTTAAAGTAATTATTTGATCGATGCGAAAAAGCAATATTCTGAATTCTCGCGAGGAAACGAATTTTATCCGAATTCGTGACAATCGTAATATTTTACGGGTCTTTTCGAAAAATTGTCATTTCGAAGCGGCGCCTTTTGACATTTCTTTCGTAGTTATGTGAGACGCGGGTATAATAATTTTGATTGGATGATTTTTTTTTTTTTTTTTTTTTCAATTTCTTTCTACCCATTTCTTTTTATATTACGCTCAGTCTTTACGCTTAAGAATTTTGTGCTCGCTGACCGCTCGATTATTCATAATAATGGCTTATCGACTTTTCATTACGTAGCTTTGTCTTATCGTTACTCGCTTGATTGTTCGATTCGCAGGTTAACGTGTGTTTCTCGTAAGTTTATTTTGACGTGGACTAATTCAATATTTGGGTACTGATTGACGGTAGAGGAAAAATGAAAAATATAAAATTTGTACAAATATAAATCAACGTTAATTTATTTTATTATTATTATTATTATTATACTAGATATGCAGCTTTACGTCTATTTGTCGTAAGTCTACAGTTTGACGTATGCTTATTTAGTGCACGGGTATTGATAGGCGATAGATGAAAAATCGAAATTATACAAATTGTGTAAATATAAATCAATATTAATTTTAGCTCTTGTATATGAAATATTAGCACGTAATAAATTTTGAAATGGGGGAATTAAATAGTCGAGTGAAAATGTAAAAGCAATTGAAAAAAATGTGAAATTTTGAAAAAAATTCTTTTCAAACGTCCCAAGTTTTTTTTTTTTTTATTTTTTCTCCCGTTGCACCTTTGGACCAATAGTTGTTGATGACGACTGGGGTAAATCAGCATTCCTAGAAAGACACGTCCTTTTTCGTATCCTTTTGGAATTTCATTTATTTTCACAAGCTTTAATTAAATCTCCCTACCCACCTTCATTTGCACCCTCGTTAAAACTCCCTAGAATCACGTGTTGTTTATTCGCCCGAATGTATACACTGCCATTTGAAAGCCGGTATGCGTGCAATTCATATAAAATATGAGCGAGTGTGCGTAGAAATGTGAAGGTGGCTAAAAGAAATAATGAAAATTAGTAAAAAGAAATTGCAAAGAAATTTGAAAAATTTGTAATATAGAAATTTTGAAAAAAAAATTTTTTCGTCGACATCGACAATCCTTTTGCGATTAATTGGATTTACAAGATTTGAGAAATTGATTAGAATTAAATTATTTTTCAAAAATTAAATCGATCTTCATTATTAATTGCTTTAAAGTGTCAGCCACGTGTTTATGTGCAAATTTTTATTTATATCGAATTTTCTTTTCCCGGCCGTAACAACCTTTATGCGTTTCCCTCTTGAAAATCGTTTCGTAATGTCACAGCATACGAAATGCCACACGTGCTGGTGAGAAGCGCATAGAACGGCGAGATGCCAAACGCGATTTACATTTTGATACAAAACTGATTTTTACGTTATTATTCGTATGGGGTTAGTGGAGGGTAAAGGCAGGACAAGGGCGGCCAGATGCTCGTAAAAGCATTGCATGCTATTTAGAGCAGTTTATCGTACAAATTGTAGATCTGGTATCGGAGGTATAAAAATCAGATCGCTAGAGGCCGTTTTTGACAGATTTGGGAACGCGATTCAAACGGTAGTGTCAAGTGTTGAGCGACAGTTGAAACTCGTGCGTAGTGGCGCTTGATCCCGTGGGGGATAAAAAGCCAATAAGGAGTAAGAAGAAGAAACGTGTACGTAAATGTGAACAGGCGTTATTGAATAAAAGTAAAAGAAATCCGTGTCGATAAAAATGACAAGAGGAGCCGAGGGAAAAGGTAATAAAATTATTGTATTGAAATATGATAAATGTCAAAAATAAAAGAGCCAGGAAGAAACGCGCAAAGAAGAGGAGGAGAAGAAGAAAAAAAAATGGAAGATTTACGAAGAGGAACAAGAGATTCTCTTGGGATCTGGAAAATGGTTCCTTGCGAAACACTGTTTGTCACTCTTAATGATCGTTAAGTAACGAAATTCTTAATTACAAGCTACGGCATTAATTATTCGTCAGCTTGCTTAGACGTAGAGCAACGTTCGTCCTGAATTTAACTGTGCGTCGCCCTAAGTATTTTCTTCCTGCTGCTTTCAGGGTTCAAGAAACTCATACAAGAAGATGGTTCGGCTTGGGACACGTTCCTTATGGGACTGGCTGAATTCATTGGGACCGCCATGTTGTTATTTCTTGGATGCTTGGGGTGCAGTTCAGGTCTTGGAATTACTCGTACGTCCTTTCAATCAGCCTTTGCCTTTGGCTTGACTGTCATGACAGTCCTTCAGGTAAGATTTTTATATGGAATTTTTATATGACAAATGTTTGGTAGTTGAGCCATTTTTTATGTCAGTTTTCACTTCCATGGAAAATCTGGAAATCGTATATAACGTTAAATCAATGTGTAATGAAATAATCGAGAAAACGTATTTACTTGATAAGTGACTAGACTACTGAATTTCTATTGAGATGTGAGAACCATGTTGTGAAAAAATATTGTACATGTAGCAAATGTGATTTGGGCCAATTATCGTATTTTATAATTAAATATTTTTTTATATTTTTTTAGTGTATCGGACATATCAGTGCTGCTCATATTAATCCTGCGATAACAGTGGGTTCTGTTATTCTTGGCAAAAAGTCACTTTCGACTGCCCTAGTATACTTGGTAGCACAAATAACCGGCGCCATACTTGGATTTGGTTTATTAAGGGTCAGTTAACTTTTTGTCGAATATTCATAGCGAGCGACATTGTACGAATGTCGATAATACAGTTTTAATTTACCGTATCTGAAACTTCCAGGTAGTGACACCGCAGCAGCACTTGCACGCCGGCGACCCAGAAGACACTGCTTCCTTCTGCATGACTTCACTCAACGAGAATATCTCCGTGTTTCAAGGTCTCCTTATCGAGATTCTTGCCACGGCTGTACTGATGTTCCTGACCTGTGCTCTTTGGGATTCACGTAACGAGAAGAACGTAGATTCCGTATCTCTCAGGGTGGGGCTGACCGTGACATGTTTGTCACTTACTGTTGGCCCTTATACCGGATGCAGTATGAATCCTGCCAGAACCTTGGGTCCTGCTATCTGGAACAATCAGTGGTCTCATCACTGGATATTCTGGTTTGGACCTATTGCAGGTGCCATCTTGGCTACATTGTTATACAAGACGTTATTTTGGCCGAAAGATGTTGACAAGGATCATTTGACTGGCGAGCAAATCGTTTTGAATGGCATCGAGTCACAAAAGCCAGAGGTAAGCATTATGGGTAGTTTGACATAGAATAACGTGACCTTTGACACGGGCTGCTTATCGATTGACATTTTGCATATTTTTCTGTTACAGCAAAATTGAAGTGACTCGACGGATATCCGTTTTTTTTTATTTATTGATATTAAAGTATTCTTGCGCCTCGAACAATGACTTCTTGGTACTCTTGGTCATTGATTGGGAACTGATTATTATACTTGTTAAGCATCATGGTAGTGTGCTATTACGTAATTGTACTTGAAACGACAGTGGCACGGTGATTAGTAAGGATATTCGATTCGATCAGACTGATTCGAAATTTTATTGTACAAATACTCGGTATCGTTAATTATCTAGTAAAATCGATACGGATCTATTTATATCTATGTGCGTAGGTAAAATTGAAATGTCATAGATTGATAATTGTCAGATCAATATTAGGTGACTGCGCAGAATTCTGATCTTGTCGATCCAGTATCTACGAGGTAGTTGTAATTAAGCTCGTTATTAGACAGTATTTAGTAAAAGGTACACAACGTGCCAAGATATGTAGTCCAAAAAAAGGGAAGCAATGATACGTAGTCCTTTGTTTTTATATAGGATAAAAAATGTAACTCGAGCATAGAACAAGAATTGTGAGAAGAGAAAAATTGAAAAATCTTTTTTCCGTAATTTATATTACAAAAATTCGTTAATTGTTAAATATCTGCTTCATCCACAGTACTGATGTAAACAGGAAATTAAGATTTTTTTAATCGCCGGTTTTTTTTTCTTTCAAATTTTGCCGCCAAATCTTGCCACGACCCACGTTGAATTTTTTCAGCTCCCCTCTTGTCGTTGGTCCAGAGCCCGTGGCGGAACTGTACACGTAGATTCAAAGCTGACTAAAAGATAAAGATACGAAAAGCATACTTTGTTCGTGTCAAGGATAAAAAAGGACTTGACCTGAAAAAAAAGTGCAAAAAATGTTTTTCAAGGGTCCGGAAGTGACTCTAATGACCCAATCCTGACGGATGATCTTTTTCCAGGTTTGCTACAGAGTAACGTTGCTAGAATAGAATGAACTTACGAATAAGCAGGTGAGCGGTTGTCTCTTCAAGGTCGACTAGGTTGTAAATTGAATTAACAGGGAAAAAAGGAAATTAGATAAGTAAAACGTGTCGCTTACACTCGGACGTATTTACAATGAGTTTTACAAAATTGTAAATAAGTCGACAGTAAGCTTACGATAAAGGCACAACCTACCATGTATATGTGTATAAGAAAATATAAGAAACGTCGATCGATGGTTTTAGCCATTAATATTATTTCAAACGCGTTAATGGAGATTCGGCCAGTTGTCAAAAATAATTTCAATCAAGATGACGTGTCGATAATAAAAAGAAAAAGAATTGTTTATGCGAACGATATTATTTTCATATTCCAGACTGTATGCGTTTTAGCCGTATCACATTTTTATGTATTTAATAAAATATTTTATCTCGTCCTACTGTTATTACCTGCGTCTGATCATCCGACATTGTTATTACTGAATCAACATACAATGTAACTGTATTTACGTCGTGTTGCTACATACCCAAGTATCATCAGTGCGAAATAGTAGATTGACGATACCATAAATAGACATTTGAGCATTTCACGAATATTATGGTCACTAAGTTATCGACGATCGTTAGCATCAATTTTACTGATTCCCGAACTTCTCAGATACGCCGGTCGTGTGTTTTGACGTTTCATTACAAGCGGTTTGTTTTTCATCATATTGTGACATAACCAAAACACGGCTCGCAACGAGTCCAATGGCCCTTAGTATAAATAACGTTGTTTACTCTTTAGAATTACATTCACCAAGATAATCATAACAGACTTGTCTCTCTTTCTCTTTATTCATTCACCAGTCTGGATCGATCAAAGCCAACAAGAAGGTTTCGCATATTTCCACTCTATAGTTCGTGGCTCCTCGCGTCGTTACAATTAAATCCGCCAGATGTCACTCGAGTCGCACTGTAAACTCCCAATCGTCGAAAACAATTGGCTATGCTTGATTTTCGCTTCTGTTTCTATTCCTCGGAACAATTTGAAGTCCCTCGTAGCTTCCTTTGAGACAAGACAAGGTGGTATGGATTGAAGTGGCCAAACGGGCTTCGTATAAGGATGGCTTCACTTTATTACAAGGGAAAAAGTCATAAAGAATTTCTCAGGCTATACAAAGTGAATAATATTTCCTATTATAATTTTCATCCAACTTCGCTAAATCAAACAGACTCAAATTTATGGATTGGACGTTCGATCGATCAGTGTAATACAAAAAGACTCTTCGCAATAAAGAAAAATATCAAAGAAAATGACCAAAAAATGGCGGCGTCAAGGTTATCTCGTTCTTCTTCGACTCGCGCAGTCTTTTTCTTCTTCATTTTTGACCAGACACCTTTCTCAACGTTATTTCGGAACAATTCATAAAAAAAACATAACTCGGGAGTGGGTATCTTTTTTTTTGCGAATTCTGGATTTCAAAGACGTTTCCAACTGGTGACGTTTTACAACGGCGATATCGGAACGACGGCAAGATGAATATTGTGACTTTATTTTCTCCCCTCCAACTCTCCCTCTCCTCACCCCTACTTTCATGGAAATTCTCTAGACACCCCTTTACCTCCCTTCCGCATGATGTTTATCATACATGTGAATATCAATATTTCCTCCTTTTACGACTTACGACCCTGCGATAATTTCTTGACTTCTTCAAGATAACTCAAAGTTCACGACACCCATCAGTCGTCACTAGTCAACTGTCAAAATAACCGGATGAAATTTATCGCTCGTAACAGCTACACCTCGTTTCAATAATTTCACTGAACTCGAATAAAAAAAATCATCAAAATCGATTCTCAATCGAGAATCCTCCAATCGTCGTTATATATTCGGCGAAAGTATAGGTCTATTGAAATAATAATAATAAACCGTCCAAACCAATATTTCCATAGCAGATAACATTAACCTTTTCGTATACATCGGGCAATTGCAATCCCACGTAAAAGACTATTCACTCGCATCCGACCATCCGTCGCGATACAATTGTACAGGCGACGCAAATCTCGAAAAAAAAAAAAAAAAAATCAACAAAAATTTGAACCATACAATTTCCTTCTACTATAACCAGTCATTGATAAGTTTCTTAAATTTCATAAAAAATCCAAAAAAAATTTCTCAATCCCTCAATAAACAATTTCCGATCCAGTCGGTATATAGTTTCACAAAAAAAAAAAAACTAGTTATCAAGTATGCAATGTATCGATCTTCCTTCCCATGGCTATACTATATAGACAATTTATATTAAATCCATATAATACAAAGTTTGACCAAAATTTCTTGAATAACAGAATAAGCGTGTATTCGCAGACGCGGTTATTTGCGTTCTCATGCAAGAGCGCGAGAATGCGAATAAAATTGTGAGACCACGTGTGCCGCGTTGAGAGTAGAGTGGATATGGACTCGCGTGATATTTGTATTCCGAGTGGGTTGATGGAACGGATAGGCGAGAAGAGTAGCGGCGAGAGGATAGAAGGCAAAGCATACAGAGCCAGATACGGAGAGAGAGAGACAAAGATAGAAAGTCAGATATATTCAGTGAATAAAGGGAATGGGAGAGAGGGAGAGGGAGAATGAAAAACAAAAAAGTACATTTTAGACAGTCTCAGACTCAATCTTGAATCTCAGTCTTAATTCGAATCCAAATTCAAATCCCACTCGAGTGCCACTACTACTGGTCTGACCTTTGTGCAGGGTAATCGTATCGACGGCTTTGTATCTTATTCTTGTTCCCATTCTCATCAGTGTATCTACGTCCGCGATTCGCGACAGACCATCCGTCGGATTAATAACGTAATTTTTATTTCCATAAATTTTACCTTTTTTTTTTTTGGTTACATATTTTGCTGCACCAAGCAAGCTTTGAAATGTCACAGAGAAAATTACGAACAGGTAAGATTCGTTTTTAATGACTGACGAATTTGAACAATTTTTATTGTCACTGGAGCTGATGTTAGATTTATTAATAGATAGATTAGATAATTTGGTGATGGTTTTTTTTTATGAAAATTATTTTTTGATTTTCATTTTTTTTAGACTGTTTTTTTATCTTGATTGATTTTTCAATAACTGTTAATAGTTTATTCGATGGGTTTGTACAGGGGCGCGTTATGGATTTTATGATTTATGGGTGACATTGTGATTTGTATGGTTTTCTGTATAATTTTATTCTCGTTGATGTATCTTTTTTATGTTTATTTTATACTATTGGTAAACAAGCTCGAATAACTGGTAAGAGTCAATGTTATGGGTGTTTTCTGATTCGCTGATGTAGTCACGGAAGTAGGTTTGTCAATGTTGGTCAGACACGTGCTGTTACGGTTTAATCAAGATCGAACTTTTTCTATGAGCTAGTAAAACCGAACGAGCCTTCCTGGTAATTGTGGCTTTGAAGGGCATCGAATAACAAGACTTTCTGCTGTTCGTAATATCTATATGCGTATTGTTATAAAAATAGCAGGTTTTTCCTTCTGGTTTCAATGAGAAACTTTCAAGGTTAATGTACACGATTATTCCTCGTTACACCCGTAGACACACATGTTACGCGAAGACAAAGTACGAAAGATTCCAGGATGAGAGAAACAAGCGTGAAATATGAGATACAAGAAATAAAAATTTGACACGGACTGTACGTATATGGGGACTTTTGATAGAAATCACTAAAACTTATAACCACCGCCGGATGGCGCTAGGAGTCGTAGTAATACAATTTTTCTCTGAATCTAAAATTAATGTGGAAACGAGAACATAAAGAGGAAGAAAAAAAGCCCGAGGATTTACGAGCATTCGAGGATTTTAATTAAAGTGACGTTTCCTCAATTTTTTTTTATTTATCTATTACGTTTCACATATTTGCTGTTGCTTCTACAGAATTTTTACATTCGACCTGCATTCGAGAATCAAACGTTTAAACTGCCATTTGATCGACGATCATACAGACACAAAGTGAGAAACAATTTTTATACCAAAAGCCATAGCGAGTAGCTCGTATCTTCCCACAGATATAAACAACCGTGGGTTGCAGATAGCCGAGTGTCTGGAAGACGTAATTTCCAGTTGTGATTGACACTAGATAGATTCACGAAATCGGACACTGAACTTGTAAAATATTGTTTTAACGTGAGTTTTTTAGTAACGGATATGACGTAGGTTTATGGTTTATGAATTGTAACCTAACCTAACCTCAATGCAACGTACCTTTGTAAACTAACGCTCGTCTTTATTCGATTGATATTCAAACTCAACGAGTGGAGGCCCTGACCCCCTTTTATTATGCATTCCTGCCAGTTACGCTTTTACATAATTCGTTCACTTTGTTCGAATATTAAGTTTTTCATTTAAGACTTTTGTCATCAGTCACTTATCACTTGTCACGTCGCTCCTTGCGATCCCACTGAAAGAACTGTCGGGTTTTTTCTCCGGAATGAATTCGCAGTTGGTACAAGTGACGACGCCTAGGGAATTTGTTCGAATACTGAAACGGAATAAAATTGTTACGAAGATTCCCCTAAGACAATTCGTAAATACGACAGGGTCTGGTAGTATTAATTTTCCGAAATTATAATAAAGGTATTGACGTTCCGAAAGAATTAATATTGTTATCAAGTAACGATTATGAAAAGATTTTCATATAAAATATCGATAAATCTAAAAACTCTATAAAAAGTAACCTGAAGTTTAATATACATAAAATATAAAATCAATGGCTTGATCGATTTTAGTATTATTTTTAGAATCTCATTACACTGAATTCAAAAACAAAGAAGATCGATACGCGAGTGTCCATAAATATGAATAAGCGATTTTGATTTTGCTAAAAAATGCCACTGCCATCTTAACTTTTTCATGCGATCAATTTTAGTTCCGCTTAAAATCACAGATGGCGTCACTGTACCCTGTGTGTTTTTACAGAATATCCCTAAGCTATTATTAGACTTGCATCAAGATACGGTTTCCAATTTCCACGTGACCAGAGATCGGACGTGAATTCTGAATTATTTTAATGGACAAAACAAATTTAAAAAATATTATATTCGAGATTAATAAGCTCGCATGACTGTACGAAGCCTACAGGATATCGCGTAGGTGGAAGTCATCAGGGATCATTAGGCAATTTGTCTAACGGCTAATTCAAACGGCGTTCATCCTCCTAACAGAGCAGATTACACCGACGTATCCCGACTAATTGCGACGTAATCTCTCCATAACGCTCGCGAAATTAGTTGATTGTATGCAGATCGTAGATTAATCCTTCGTTAGCGTGGCGATCGGTCTTCAGGCTGAAATTAGCGTCGGGGCCTTGGCGATTAAACAATCAGGAGTGTTAATGGCCGTAGGGACGAAGATCCAATTTTCGTTAACTCGAATGCTATTTGACAAATACGAAAATTCATATGTACCTCAGTCCCTTATCATCTTTTCATTAAATTTATTAGCAATCCTCTCTATGTACGAATTGGTATTTTTTTACAAAAAAATTCGCCAAAAAAGATATACGTCTAAAAAAAATGTAAAATAAAAAAAAAATTTTAGAAAATTAATATAATATTACAATTAAAAATGTTATTAATTCAGCTAATCAGCACCTTTCCACTATAATTACGATACTTTTAATGATTCTCGTGTATCACGACAAAAATTATCATTCGATACAAAATAATGTTGACTATCATCAGTAACAATGAATCCCATCAACACTGTTAATAGGATTAATCGTTAAGTTTCCTGTGATTATACAAGTGACGTTTGTCGTAAACTTTAATCGGATGAAACTAAGAAGAAAAAAACTCGACGTAAAACTCATACAGTTTATTCAATTGTTCATGCTTGACGTATTTCTTGTCATTCTTCTTGTTCCCTGACGTTGGCGTGTATTACGTAATAGCAATGTGTCATTGTCTTTGCATTGAGCGTCGACGATGTAAACATTGCGAGATAATTTACAGAAGGGTGAAGTGCGCCGTTAACGCAATCAAATATTGCAACTATCGTGAAATCCGATTTACGATCACATTAGGCCAACTTCGCTCGGTCGGTAAATAGGCGACGCTTAACCTCAAATTCGTGCTTTACTTTACACCAGATCCATTGGTTCGAATACACTCGTAAATAAGTATTGAATATTTAACGAATTCACTGACGAATTACAAGATACATGTTTCAATTAACGCAACTGGCACGACGCAATTCAGATATTTCATTTCCATAGATCGCGCTGTCGACAATTGACTACATATGCGCCGTATGGTTAAGCGACGGTTACAGTTTCCGTGCGTCCAAGCAAGATGTCAGTTCGTGGAATGAGATATAAATTATTTGAAAACAACAGTGAGTTTGAACATTGGCCAAAACCTTTTTTTTTTTAGAATGTTTTCATTTTTTTTTCATGATAATTTTACTTATACGTGACGTAATCGTTACGATTATAGAAATGCCGATGCGTACGGCGGACAAAGGTTAAACGATAAAGCGCGGGAATTTTGAAATGGTAAATGCGCATTTCTATTGAATTAAGTATGGCTTGAATTATTTTCGAGATCAAACAAATTTCGAATTTTTTTTTTTTATTTCTCTCCATTTTCGTACGCTCAAGCAGGCTACTTGCGGTACTGAGACGTGCAAAGTAATTGTAAGTCGCAAAAAGACGAAAGTCTCCGAGACGTAATTTCTGTTTGAATGAAAGATATAATTTTTTATTTATCACAATGGTACTACGTTACTCGAAAATAATTATCAAAATGTCTGACTCGTTCGCTACCTCGCATGACCCATTTAATAAATTTGTTTTACTCACGAATCAAGCTTTTATTGCTTTCGTACGTTGCGTTTTACATTTGGCTGCACAGCAGAAATTCTGACAGTGCAGATAATTTATTTTTCGATAAAATCTATTATTTATTAATAGATCAGTGGAACGTGTGATTATATACGTCTGGAGTATAAGATGCACATAGAGTCATATATCTGACATGATTTATCTTGAAATTCATAAATACATAACGTTATCATACATACAGGGTGTATTAAAAAAATGAGATCACCTATCCAAAGGTGGATTTTTTGGAAACGAAAAAAAAAAATAAAATTCTACTAAAATTTTTATTAACAATCAGCAATTCATATATAATGAGCGGTCGTGCAGGCTCAAGCTGTCTTGCGACAAATAATTCTTGTGCCAGACGTCAGGGGGCGGCGTGAGTTTCTCAACCGTGCAAAATAATTGTGCGGCGCAGAAATCTGAACGTCTGGCAGAAATAATTTACGTTTGAATGGTTAAACCATTTTTTTTTTTGATTTATCAGGAGAATAATACATTACTCAAAGATAATTATTGGAATCAAAATAATTCAATCAATAAATCAATCAATAATATCAAAATCAATAAATATCAAAATTACCTGTTATTTCGAAATTTGTAGGAAAAACATATGTGCGGTTCACCGTGTAAATATCAAAGGCGAAACGCAGAGAAAGAAAAAAATACCAATGACAGTCATTGATACCAAATTGAGAAAGTGAGAAAAAAATGTTTTTCTTCCAATTTCCATAATTTTCACTTCTCGTACGTTTCAGCATTTTCTAAACTTTACTTCTGACGTCAGTCAAGTCCACGTGGTCTCAGCGACACAATTCATTCTGACAACTCACGTGCGTCAATATGAAGAAACTTACTGAAACGTCATTCGATGCCGTCGTTCCCAAAATATGTAAATTTCACTATGTCGCCATCACGCAGTCCAACTTTGGAAAACGGTGCGCGAGGATTTAAAGACTGTGGCCGTTACGGTCGAGTTTCCATTGAGCGATTGTAACCCGAGCTGAACCGCATTGACTTACGTCTTAAGACTGTTGTATGGTTTAAGACTATTGTGATTTTGTGAATCCGAATTTGAAAATTGAAAAAGTAAATTTTCGTATATATTTGAGGGGGAAATTCAAAATGCGTGCAGGTAAAAAAAAAAAAAATTTTATAACGTATCCGTAGTTTTGTTTGAAATTTTCTCGTTTATATAGAATTTTTTTGTTATAATAACGCGACGGCATTTTATTACGAGATGCATGGCTGTGTCGTGCTTGATTATTAAACCAATTTTTCAGTGTTCAGTTTTGAGATTAGATACACTGCGGTATCAATGAATTATATATACGTATTAACGACCAGTGATAACTTCTCATGATACTTGTACAAATTGAAAATTGCTGTTTGTTATTAAAAGTGAAAAAGTCAAAAAAAAATTTTCTTCTTTTTAGGCTTCAAAAAATTGATGCAAGAAGATGGAACGATCTGGGACACCGTGCTTACCGGTTTGGCAGAAATGATCGGTACCGCCATCTTGGTTTTTCTTGGTTGTATGGGATGCATAGGCAGCTTCAGTTTCATACCTTCGCATTTGCAATTAACACTGTCATTTGGCTTGACAGTAATGGTCGTAATACAGGTAAAATAAAAAAAAGATAAATTTTCTATAAAATTTTGAGTATTAAATAAATTTTCTGCGAAACGAAAAATAATTATCAGTCCATCGGTCAGTGCGAATGATAGACGTTTTTATTAAATATTGATAAAAAAAATTGCTATTAAAATTTCTCCTGATAACGCGATCCACGATATAACCGAACTGTCGGTTGTCTTGATAAGAAATATTGTTATTATAGTTTAAAAATGAATACTGATAACATGCTTGTAAAAAAAAATATCATTAAGCAATCAATCGCATCAAACGTATATACGATTCCAGCGCTGATTGGCAAAGCTTGCAAATATAATTTGCAAATTGTTCATTCCGGATATTGCATTATGTAAATCGATTGTGCTAAAAAGCCAATAACGATCGTTCAACTTTGATCGAATTTTGGGAATATTTTTGGATTAGCCTTTAGCCAAATGACCTTTTATACGGGTGCATCAATGTGCAACGTGCATATGCAGGCTTGCATAACGAGCATATGCACTTGGGGTATCTGTATACCTATTTATAACCGTGTTGTATCATACAAATATATATATATATATGCACTCGTTAGCCTGACGAATCAACCGGGCATAACGAATCGATCGTGTCGAATAGAATTTTTTATTTTTCTTCGATTTTACTTGATTTTTATTCAGGGCAAAATTTTTTTAAATACCTCAAAGGCAATATTTATTTTATTCGATATGCGGCCCTGCTCTGTAAGATCCTAACGAACTTGTGGAACGAGTGCATGATTGTTTTTGCATAAATAAAAAAGTGTATAAACACGTGAACTAGTTTATAGTTATAGTTAATCGATTCTCGTCGATATTAATTTATAACATCATGTCAATCGATAGTTATGTCTTTTAAGTAATATTTTGAAAAATACCGCTTTTCAGTGCTTCGGCCATATTAGTCATGCGCACGTTAATCCCGCTATGACGGTTGGCGCTGTCGTCGTCGGCAAGAAATCCTTACCAGCAGCCTTCGTTTACTTATTGGCGCAAACAATAGGCGCAGTGCTTGGCTATGGTTTGCTTAAGGTCAGTAAGTTTACTGTATTCAATATTATAAGAACGTGTGGTTATCAGCTTAGTTTGTACATAGAAGTAGATACACGCAGACTGCATGTACAAGATGTGACGGAATTATCTAGAAATACTATCGACATCAATGTTTTCCTATTAAAACTCGACTCAAGGTCCTCGACGCGTTTAACCTTAATATTGAAAGAAAGCGTTAGTATCGAAAGACGTACAAAGTGTATAAATATTGCGCAATGGCGCTTCGCAACGGATTTTTTTGGAACTAAATGACAGCAAGACAGATTCAAGGGAAATTGAAGTGAATTAATTTTTCAAATATCCTATTCATTATTCACAATTAACATACGTGACTCGTTGCAGGCCATGACTCCTCCAGATTTTCTACACGGCGGCAATCCCAATGCTACAAACACATTCTGCGTGACTGATCTTCATCATCAGGTCTCCGCCGCACAAGGTCTCCTCGCAGAAGGTCTGGCTACGGGGATCCTAACCTTTTTCGCCTGTTCCATCTGGGATTCTCGAAACGCCAAGAACACAGATTCCGTCCCATTGAAATTTGGCTTCGCCGTTGCTGTGCTTGCGAACACCATTGGTCCTTATACCGGATGCAGCATGAACCCAGTTAGGTCCCTGGGTCCTGCTATCTGGAATAACCAGTGGAGCCATCACTGGGTCTACTGGTTTGGCCCACTAGGTGGCGCTCTGCTGGCTTCTTTGCTGTACCGTGTAATTTTCTCACCCAAGAATAATTCTGAGGAAGAAACTGGCGCCGAGATGGTAGCGTTAAATGGCATTGAGACCGAGAAGATTGAGGTAATTAAGCGAACATTTTTTTTTCTGTTTACCTCGCAATAATATAAAGTGGATAGTTAAAGTTTTTCATAAATTATGTCTTATATTTCTTTACACTATATATAAATATATCATATCATATATTCTAAATCCCTGCCAATATATTTACCGACTTCCGTATACTTGAAATCAATCTACTTCCGGTGCGCAAACGAAAATTTACTTTTCATTTAAAATCATTGTATTTCACAGCAAAACTGATCGTCGTGACGTCTAAAGGCGCCATTGGATCCCAATCGACGGTCGCTGAACTCTACGTGGGATAAGGAAGATCTAATCGGTCAATTGGATCCTAGAAGAATCAAGAGTATTCGAACAACTGCGTGGGACAGAGACAAACGGATAGTCGAAGACCAAGTGACAAGGATCGATTGAGGATAAAGACTTTTAAAATATGAATAAATATAGCGAGAAGCACAGGGAGGTCTATGGGGTGGAGAAGAGTGAGGTGGTAGAGTTAGGAAAGTCAAGAGCTTTAAAAATAGTGCGACAGTCATTTCGCGATATCCGATCAAAGATCGTGATTAGAATTTGCGAATTAGACTGATTTCTGAGCTTTTATCTTAGTTGTACAAAATAACAATCTTACTAACTATTGTATACACGTATATATTCTGCACTATATATACAATGAGTTTTGAAGGATCTGATTTTTAAGAAACCACACACACTCGCTCAACTAACGCGACTTTAACGTGACATTTTATACGATAAATCATCGCGCGTCTCGTCGTCGCGCAAGAAACCGGAAGCAGAACATTCATAAGCATTCTCAGCTTCCGTTTACATATACTGTACCTCCGCGTTACAGTGTAAACCCATCATGTAATATATATACTTGAAACTCGAAGAGAGAGGAAATTGTACATTTTTTTATTATATTTTTTTTAACTACATTGGCAACGACACTAGCTGCCTTTGATCCTTCGATCAAAGATCAACAACTGCATCTACTTTGGACCTCTAAGCGAATTTATTGTATACTAGATACTTGCACCCAGTCTTATAAACGTACTTATGCATCTGTGTGCTACATACAAATATATGTATATAAACATATATATATATATATATATGTAAACAGTAATTGTATTTATATTAAAAATATATATAAAAAAAAAGAACGAAAAATTCGTTTCAACTGCCCCAAAGAATTTTTGTGTTCTAAATATATGTTTTTTAACTATTTTTTTTATAAATCCTGCAGACAGATATACTTATCTTTATACATTTCTTATTTAATCGAGGGACGAATTTAGATTCTGATTATGTCGATTGGCTTCTGTTTTATTAATTGTTATGCATCTATAATCTTAATGTATTTGCGGCGTATTGATCCTATTGGCGGGTATCCGATTTATGATAAATATTATATCTATAGTACCTATACAGACCATAGTCAGACTATTCCGTTACGTTGGCTGCTCTTATCCAAATACACCCGCTACATTAGTCATAGTATACTATATCTATATACCCTTTATCACCAATCTCCATAGTAATTTCCGATTCACTGATGACATTTCGTCCAACTGTATTATCATTCAGGTTTCTGGCGACAGTATTGTCATCGTCGTTATTATTGTCATTATTATCAAGCTACCCGATATCTGCCTTATCATAGAAATCACAATGTCCGTAAATTTGTCCGAGCATCGTTTTTATGGTGAGTTAAGAAATTTTTTTTTTTTTTTGAGGGAATCAAAAAAATTCATCGTATTTATACGTGGATTTAATAGACTCCCGTGACGTCATCAATTTTAAATATCAATTCCAGACTTTCGTAGTTTGTTATGGCAATGGGGGTGGATGATAAATATCGCGAATAGGGGTGAGGGGTAAATTATTGAAATATTATATATATTGGCAAATAATATATTGAAATTTCTCTCTAGTTAGATTTAATGCGTTTGTGGGTTGCTGATGTAATATTTAGGGGTTGGGGGGTTGGGGTGAATTTCCCATCAACCATAGTTGCTTCTTCGATTTATCCTTGATTCGCCTCGATTTCCTATTCGAGTAGTCGTGGGCGCGTTGGTGTATCTGTTACGACTGTGTGGGTGGGTTGAATAGGGGTGGGGGTGAAAAGTGCAAAAGAGATAGAGGGGATGAAATCTTCTCGCGAAATTCTCATCTAACCGTTATTGGGATTTGGCTCGGGTGACAACATGCCGCGTTTTCAATATCCTCCGGGGACACTTGGGTGGACATTTTTGTCCTACTGAAATTTCAATCTTTATTCGTATGGATCATTTATTGATCGCTCATGATCGGTTTTAACGCACTTTTGTCGTTCTTGAATTAACGAGTCGGCTCGATTGGGGTTGTTTATTTTTTTTTATTGGGAATTTTTTTTTGTCGACGTTATTTTTCTCTTGGCTTGGAAAACCCGACGCTGGGCGTCGGAGAGAGGACGGTGCTGCTTTTATACAGCGTTAATACGAACTGATGCAATTTTTCGCAACCCTCTCGTATATTCTTTGGGGACTCTACTGGAATTGCCAATGGTCGTACTGTACAGTGGACGTCTTGGAATTATCACTTGGATACTTTAGGTAGCAAGAAAATTATCGTCGGGGGAAAAAGTTTTGGTCCGATGGTAAGTGTAGTGGTAGCACTGGTAACGCTGGTAGCGGTAGTGGATACCGGAAGTGGATACCTGGTATGCAGCTCAGAGGTATACTCGAGGTCATAGTATGGTAGTAGCAAATGGCAATACTTACTAGGTGGGAAATTCCATGCGGTACTCAAGGCTGACTTTCATCTGTCGGGACTTCTTGAAATTGTGGGGAATGCCAGAAATCTTATTTTCTGAGAGAACGAGGCTTTTTTGACATTTTTTTGTTAAGTTGGCATTAATTTTTTTAGGGGATTTTTAAATTTGATTATTATGACTGTAATAAAAAAATGTTGGCATTATAAAATTTTTGTTTCAATATTACTTGCGGCACTATTGGCCTTCTTCTTGGTCAAAGACTTTTCTTAAGTCAATCCGTAGATAAGATTTGGTCCAGGTCGAATGCTGTAGGAAATCTTGCATCCTCTGGGATTTCACTGGAAACTTAGAATTTATGGTGAATAGTTCCTTGCGAATAAATGTGTTCGGGAGAAAAGCCAATTCTTTTATATATTGAATTTTGGATTGTGGTATTTATTTATTTTTTTTTTCAAAATTTACTATTTCGAATTTATGTCATCAATAAATTCAGAAATTGTTATTGAACTTAATACCATGTTTGATATACGTGTGACTGAATTTTTTAAGGGCAATTTAGTAGAAAATACTTGGATTCTAGGAAAGACTTATTGTGTCGCAAATCGATATCCCGTACGACGTTATCATATATCAGACTAGTTCGTATACTGGGGAGCGAGTAGGAATGCCCATCCGCCTCTTTAAATTCACGGTTCAGCGAATTAAAAGATACTGCGTAGGTACGGATTGTCCACCCCTCCCTGAAATACAGAGTGGGAAAAGCGTATATTGCGAAATAAACACAGACCATAATGGCCTCATTGCACTACGACCAATGAATTCAATGGTGCTTGGGTCCTACACTGTTCCCATTTCCATTTTATAATTATACTGTGAAACAAACCACCCCGCCATCACACTCCTTTTATGTATCCCACAAATAATACCCTCTGTTCATATTTCCCTGAAACGACAAAAAAATGAGATTGCAGAAACCGTCGATTATTGAAACAAAGGTAATTATTTAAATGAGGTAAAAAATTAATTATTATTATTCTCGTTGTTGTTGTTAAGTAAATTCATTTTTTTCTATCATCCGTACTGTTATCGTTATCATTAGTGTCGTTAGTGTTGACTTGACTGTACCTAAAATTAGTAAGGCTGGACCATGGCGTTAATACGTAGTGAAATGGACTGACGTACAATTACACTGTTTGGTATCCTAATATATACGTGAATAGAAATTCACTAAGTACCAAGTGAATGTGCACCTGAATTTGCATGTCCGAAATTTCCTATAGTCGGCTAAACGTGGAAACTACATTCAAGTTCAATTTGTAGTTTATTATGCAGACGGTAACTAAAATACTCGAGGTTATGAATTTCTGAATGATATATGACGTCACTTGGCTGTAGTCTACATATATGGGATCGTAATACTTTCCTGACTACAATTTCTATCCAGACGGAAGGCACTAATATTTTGACTAACCTGTACCAGATCGAAGACAAAGCTAGTTTGCGGAATTGAATTGGACAGTCGAGTGTTTTCGAATTCACGAGGAGTAATCGAGGAGACGTTTGCGCCTGGAATCCGTGAGCGGCTATACAGGCCGGTCTAAGATATTGCCTAGTTAGAATAGTTGACGCTAGAGGAGCGTCGACGAAGCGAGGCTGCACTGTAAACCAGCTGTAAGCGGATACTACGACTAGAGGTAAGGCTAAGAGTGAGTGGATGTGAAATCGAACGTGGCGCCATCCGTACGACGTACGTGAAGTACTGGTGGCCGTTGTGCGAACTAGACGTAATTTAACATGGCGAGAAAAATGCATATCGGTGCTACGACGCGGGTCACGTTTTTCGCGCAAGAAAAGTAATATTTCCATATGATTTACATGCCGGGCGGCGAGTTTCTCGTTAATAATTCAATTTTCAATCTGGTCTTAATGCTCGGCGGATTCGCGCCGTCGCGGCGCTCACTCCTTCCCCATCTTGGCGTAATAAGAACCGGCGCCATTCGCCATAGCATTTTCAAGGGAACCGACATTTTATTTAAGAATCAAATTGCTGAACGTGACCTATATATATATATATAACTTTTGTACTTGCCTCAATTTTAACTGTTAACGCAATATTTTTATGTCACTTTCAAGATTTATACGTCACCTCGTCTAATTTTAACACGTGGCATACTTTTTTATGTTGTACAACTTCCTTTGCAATATTGCTTCGTTAGTTACATGACAATTATGTGAAAATCCAAGTAGCTAGTCTTGGGTGGATGAACAGGGACATTTTTCTTCATAACTGTCAAACTATTTATGACATAAAAAAGTGGGAGCAAGAAAGAGTCCATTGTTGCAGGATGTCACGTGATGGGTCGTTATTGTGATAAAAATTTAAAAAAAATATTTCTCTATAATTTTATCGCTCGTTTCAAACGCACCATAACGTTTTTTATTACAACGACGGTAACGTGAGTAATCAAATAATGGTATTGATGTAACTGAAATTTGAATCTACCGCCTTTTTTGTGTTTGTAAATAAAAAATATAGACGGATGAGCCACTGACGTTTTTTTGTACACTTCAAAGTTAACATTTTGTGTGGTTAGTTTTGTCTTCGTTCGCCATGTCGAGGATTTCCCAAGTACAGCTATAGGATAAGCCTATTGCGGGTGTCCTAACTGTAGACTAGTTGAGCAGCGTGTCGCAAGGATTAACTAACCGGATCAGTCATTCGAAGTTCGCCGTCGGTAAATGGGGATTCGATGTGTGCACAACACTAGGGCCATTAATGGATTACATATTTGCGTCAAGTAACTATTTCACTTGGCTGACAGTTCAAGAGGTTGTTTTAGCATCGTCCCTTATAAGTATTACGAAACCAGGTAATATTTTCCAAAAGATAGTAATAAAAGATGAAAAAAATGGTCTGACTACTCTCGAGCGTAGAAAATGAATTTTGGTTAAAAATTTCTCGAGTTTAAATCGATAATCCAAATACGTTTTACTCTTTCATAAATGGTAGTCAATTTGAAATTGTTGATTGGATCCAAAAGGAGTTTTTATCTGACAATATTGAAGTCTATATTAAAAACGTTAACGAGTAATCCTGATAGGGTTCTGGACTTTTAATATCCACATATTTACTACATATAGATATAGTCATTAGGAACTGTCGATAACGTAGGAATCTACCGACCGCCCGTATACACCAACGCTTGGAGTTTATTCCTCCCCAGGCGCAAAGGTTTGCCAGGCATCTATAACTGCTCCCTCAAAGTGGTGGAAGGTTCCCACAGTACGGGGTGACTTCTTTATGAAGAAATCAAGGTAAACCTGGCCCCCGGATCGAATCTCACAGAGTCCGCAGCATTCCAGTGAGTAACGGCGTGATCGTAGCGCGCAGACTCGACCACTCCTGGACTGGGTGGTCGGCTACCCGCTCGTCTCCCACCATCAGCGTGATCACAGCCATCGGCAGCATCACTAGGTTTTCCAGCGTAGGCAGGTTTGCCGGCACAGACAGCGTCGGCACCAGGAGTCACCCTTCGCGCGCGTAGTACAAGGAACCCAGTGGATCCCAATGAAAAGCTAACCTAACGGGAACAAGGCTGAGGCAATCCGAGCTAACCTAACCCCTAACCCAGGTATACCGGACCAGAGAATCCCTCCCCACTCCTCGATGACTTTACTCCCTCTCTCTACCTTCGTCCTCAGGTTGACGGGTTTGAGGTGGGGCGCGGGTGAATGCAGCGCCCAGCGTTCGGACAGTCCTTCCGCGGATTGCGGATGTTACCGTGTCTCGTTGCTTGGCGTCGCTACTATATTCAGCCCGGTGTTTATGCGCCAGTTTTGACAAGTGACACGACAGTGGCGCAAGGACGCTCGCGTGTGAAACTAGACGAGCGTCGGGGGCTGCGCAATGCCACGTTGAGTAGCACTGCCGGTTACTAGAGGGAGAGAAAAACGAGGGAGAATATAAAAGGACTGAGAAATTATTTCTCTGTATCCTTTGTTCTCTTTCTCTCTTGCTTTTTAGCATTGACAGAGGAATCCTTCGAGGTTCTAGGTCTACACGCAGTGGCCATCCTTGACACACAGGTAAGCCATGTTTTAAGTATGCATTGTTGAGGTTAGATTTCGCGACTACGTCACACTGTTACCCTCTACGTAAAAGGAGGGATTGTCAATCGATGACCTAGTAGATTTATTCGTATCTTATTGTTCGCCTTGATAAAAGGGAACTTTCGTAATTTACTTGAATATTTTAACAGACAAAATGTCGCCGGCCCTGACCATGCTGTCTGGTGTTTTTCTTCTTATAAGTTCAATCTCAGTACATCCATGGCGCGATGTTGCTCTCCTTTCTCCTGCACTGCTCTCGTTCAGTCATTTACCGCCAGGACTGCAGCATTTGTTTGTTACTAAAGACGCTCAGCAAACTAGCCTACACTACAAGCTATCGAACTACAGGGCGTTGGTGTGACAGTCTGTCTGAGGGTATAATTAGAAGCGAGTCCCACAATATTTATAATATATTTAAACTTGTGCAATTCTGTGTATAAAAAAGCGAGACTGTTTTCAACTTGAAAAATTAAAAGTGCATAAAGTAAGTTGCGTCTGCAACAGACGAAGGATCGTAGTTAACTGAACTGCCGACGCATTTTATTCTTTTAGGTGAACTACGAAGCGTAGGGATTCTGGAAAGTTTAGCCTATAGAATTGACAGAAAGGATATTTAGACCAGGAACAGTAAAAACGGCGAATCTGGAGTCCAGATGTTAGCAGTAATAAAAAACCAAGCCAAAATGCACTTTTAACATCAGCACAAAGAAGAAAGGATAATAAATCGATTTAAAGAGTTAGGAAATAAAAAGATGCTTTTTTTCCGACGGCGGCAAATCGTATCTTTCACATATTCTAACGCAACGGTGAAGGACAGTTGGCACAGCACATTTTAGCTTGTACTAAAATTAAAAATAATTAGTTGAGTATCAACCTTTACCTTTATAGGTACGCAACAGCATTTGACACAAGTTAAAAGAATATTTACGTTAATTGTCACGTTAGCCAGCGTCCAGGCGTCTGTACTACCACAATACAGTGACGTCCCTGCCCGACTGCGTGTACCACGTTTCACGTACCATGTTCCTGTTGCACGTAACGTGCCACATTAACGAGCCCCGTGCCGTTTAAAGAAGGTCGTGTCGCCACTTTTCGAGCTACTCATTTTAACCAACTTTACAGCGCCATGCGTAACCGCCTTTACATACATAGCTTACAACCGGCTCTAACAGTTTGTGCGGAGGCTCAGTGGCTTAAGCTGTTTTCGTACCACTTCAAATGCTCAGACCACACAAGACAGCCCGGTACAGTCGCACATAAAAAACATAAACAAACGATAAAGAAGCCACAAGAAAGAAAAATTGTATCTCCAACAACCAAACGAATATTAAACGAACCCAATTGTCTTTCGTCGTTTCATGAAAACTCGAGATTAATGAACTTCCTTGCCCGGAAGTTATTAGGACCGTCGGAACCAGAAGTTCTTTTATTTCCGGGCATCTCGCGCCCTTCCAAGCTTTATAATAAATAGTTACAATTCCAACATGGCGGCTGCTCCAGCTGACTACTCTTGTCTCTCCCTTCCTTCTTCCTCTTTGCACTCCCCTCCCTCACCCCACCACCACCACCACCACCACCATCCCCTCACTCATTCTTGAAACTCGACAATACAACCCACTGCCTACCAACACGGTAGCATCTGCTGCTCCCCACAACATCACGCTAAGCGTCTAATCGCTAAGAAGACCAAGAACGATTCTAGACGTTTCTTCTACGAGTAAACATAACCGCGTCGCTCGATAAAAACTATTGCAAACAGACGAGACTACGCGAGTTCGATACTCTCCTTCAGGGACGTATTGCACGCTGTTTTTATACCGTCTGAACATGCAATTTCTGGGTTAATGAAAAATTTATATCTTCTCCTACGAATTCTCACCCTTCTAATTTATTCCATGGGATATAAAGTAATGCATTATTTTTTGTCGGTTACTTTGAAGAAGCTTTGGGCAGTTTCCACCGGCGCATCTAATCCCTTAGGTGTAATCGCTCGCAGCCTCAGACGACAAAGCGTGGCTTTAGCAAGGGTCTGTCTCCACTCTCTCTCTCTCTCTCTCTCACTCTCAAGACCTTCTTAGCCCTCCCGTCGCTCTTCTTCCTCGCTCTCCTTACGTACTACCCCTATTCTGGTATTCGCAGGGTCTTGCCTTACGCTCTCACGTTACGTTAGTTACGTTGGAATTTCACTGGTTCGACTGGTATGATACCAAAGGCAGTGAGGATATCGCATATCAGGTAGCCTTATTACTCTTGAATGGCTTATGTGTCTCTTTTACTATGTATATATACGATCATATATACCTATATGATCGTCATATGGGTACCGATACTAGGATTTTTTATCTCATTTTAGGTTTCTCCTGTCTCGCTTTTTTTTTAGCCTGTAAAAGCAGAATCCCCTTGAGCCTTAGCCGTAACCGCGAATGATGGCCGCCATAATCGTTGGTTGAGTACATTCGGGCGAAACAAAACTCGTTATTGTGCATGTATATATATATATATTATGAATGGCGGATACAATGTATCCAAGCAGCTTTTGAATTACACTTTTATCGTCATTCGCCCTGATTACCACCATCTGCATAAAATTCTAACCTTCCACCTCTTGCTTTGAAACGTTTTTATCCAATGGTTCCCCGAGGTACCGAAGAGAAGCAAGGAGCGGAAGAATTGGAGCAGAAAAATTAGCCGCGCCACGAAAATCTTTGTGGTTTCCTTCGTGCGGGTTTTTCATCGAATAAAAAGTCTGAAGTTGGTGCTCAACATTTTTCTATACGTATTTACGAATGTGGTATAACAATAATATTCAGTGCCCTCGGGTACGTTTTCCACTGTCAGATTTTCAATTCTACCTGACTCTTGGGTCTCTTTTCGGGTCTTAGGGTCTCGTCACTGACTCACTCGCTCCCGGCGCTTCGATTGTCTTTTCTCTTACTAATATTTTACATAGTTATACCTGCTGCCCCTCGTGGTTCAATTTCCTAACTTTGAGAACACCTGACACTCGCCAGAATAGTTTGTAGGTGCTCAGTAAATTGATGGACGAGAGAGAGAGAGAGAGAGGGAGAGGAAGACGAAGAGGAAGAGAGAGATGCCAAGAGAAGTGCAGGATAGTAAGTTGACTCTTGGAACCCGTAGGGAATTTCTGCAGAGTCCCTGACGAATGTTGATCTCGATGAGGGACATTTCTTGGTGTCCCATGCTATTTTGATCACGTGCACCTACCCAGGAAAGACGTGTACACCGAAGTATACGTAATTTCCATGCGTAAACAAGCTCGCGCGGAATTGGCCCACGTTTTCACGAGAGTCACCCGGTATGTATGTCAATGAGCTTCCTAGTTAACTGTTGAAATTACTGGGAGGGTATGTGTGGATATTGCAGAGAGCGATGGGGTAAAATGAGACGATGAATAGGGGTTGGTTGAATATTGTAGTACACGTGGGATCTAATTGGGAGGGGTGGTAAGGAAGAACAGGGAAGTGGTATAGGAACAGGAAGTGAGTCGGAAGGAAAGAAGGGGGGGGGGGTAGGGTTGGGGAGGAATTAGACAGGGTAAAAGTTAATTGAGAATTAACCAGCCATCCAATTAGCACGGATCACTGGGGTTGACGTTTAAAACTGACACTCGAATCGTGACGTCATTATCGAGCATGAAAACACTCGCTGCTAACTTCACGTCTGTTACGGGCATAATGAATCTACGACGTTACGAGTGCCTATAGTCTTCGAGTGGGTGGAAAAATTCGCAGCACGCTTTTCAACCCTTAACTTCCTACCGTGCAAACATTCGTTCCGTCGCTGGGAATGTAGTTGCGAATTTACGGAACACGTTTATTTATTTACTGTGGGGTGGGTGGGGCACGTGGCGTTCTTATCGCTATGGAAAATGGCAATGGAAGGGTAGGATGGATGGGGTGGTGGTGGTGGTGGTCGAAGGCAGTGGTGGGGATGATAAGAAATGGAAGAAGCGTAAACGTCTTATGTTGGGAAGTTGAGGAAGAGAGAGAGAGAGAGAAGAGAGAAAATTGGAACGTACTCAGTTGCCAAGTCACACATCGTATTCCAGGATGCAAGGAATAAAATTTCGATACGAGCAAAACTTGCCCGAAGACATAAATGTCTGAACGGGAAAGCAGGGACTTTTGTAAGAGCAGAAGTGCCCGCTTGGCACGAAATAGCGCTCTGACTGGTTTTTAGTATCTTTACGAGGACCAACAAGTCTGGCTATGGGCACTCAGGTACGCCCGTGGACGGGCTGTCTGATGGGTTGATGGGCTCATGGGTGCAGGGCACTTTGTCCGAAAAAGCATCCATGATTAGACATGAATACTCTCATTAAACATTCGGCTTGGCGTGTACGACAGTATGTAAGGGACATCTGTGCAGGAAAAAGTAGCCCTGCGACATTGGCGTATTGTCTCTCTTGGTTGACGGGAGGAGGAACGTGTGAGAGAGAGAGGGAGAATTTTTGTACCGGCATTCCCACCATGGGAATCCCATAGCAATTACAAGTCACCATATAGAATATGGATAACCTATCACGTATGTGGTTGGGGATACGATGTATGGAATTAAGGTTTGAAGGTTTTTTTTTTTTTTTTTCAAAATTTTATGCTTGGTTACTTTTTTAAGAAAAACTAAATTTTCAAAAATTTATTTTTCATCCTTTACCTTAAATCTCGTGAAAAATCTTTGGGAAATTCTCACAGGATGAAAACGGCACCCTGTCACTTTCTGTATCGCGTGATCAGGACTGCCGTAAGGTGGCGTCGTCTACGCTATTGTACCAAGCGACGACACGTCTCCGCACGAAACTACCGGCAGCGTCTGGAAGCTCCAATGATATATCATTGGTTTTTCGTCGTCGCTGTTTCGGGGATCGCCGGCATTCCCGGCTTGCGATTCCATGCCGATCCGAAGAAAGGGAATGAGAATGCGAATGAGAATGAAGGATCAAGGAGATACAGTCGAAGCGTCCAGAGGTATGGACGTGGAACGGGGTCGAACTCCTGTTGCTCCTGGAGGGCTGGTTCTTCGACTCGTCGAACTTACCCAGGAGAATCGTCCACGTGACAGATGGTTTCGCTGATAGCCAGACGCGTAAGAACTCGCTGACGGCGTCCATACCTCGCAATTAGTATGTGCGGCGGATCTGCGCTAAAACAACACGGTGGCTTGTGGCCACTGAGCAAACCATAAGTAAGAACCACCATAGGGCCTATTAAGGGTGGCTACACCATCACCACCATAATGCTCAAAATCAACATTTCTAGAAACATCGAATATAGAAACGTACTTTATATATATATATATATAGATACAGATTCGAGCTAGTCAGCAAATCAAATAACTCAACCCCAATGACCTTTGTGTCTCTTACATAAAATGTATGTGTGTATATGTATATTTCAAGATATATATTATATAACGGGATAAGGTACCAATACTTTTCCTATGAAATTACTCATAACTTTGGAATTGCTGTACTTCAGTTGAATCTTGTTTCTCGGTCCATAGATCTTCTAACTGGTCGCTGTCTTTACGATGGTAATATCGACCAGGATTTACGACAAGGATTGTCCAGATTCGTGGATTCCCATTGGCGATTTAATAGTCGATAGACTCGAAAACTTTTCTATGGCAAGGAGATTTTATAGCCCGGAGAGAGAGAGAGAGAGAGAGAGAGAGTCTCGGGTCAAAGGGTGCAAAAAGGAAGGGTTGGTACCCTCGGTTGTGAGAGGAGGTGGATGAGGGTGCATCTTGAGATGCATTTGTGCAAGAAGGGCGTAAGGTGGGTGCAGTCGATGGGGTGGGTAATAGAGAGAACAGTGAAGGCAATGGAGGGTCAGGGGGTGGGATATCATCGAGATATCGCCTAGCAACGAAAGCTGATAGCTTCGGCAGAATCGATAGATACCCTCTAAAGTAATATATCGAATGGCATGGTTGATACTAGTCGGCCTTCAGCCTATGTGCTTCTGCTATCCCCTAGTACTAGTATTGGTAGCAGTGCTGTCTAGTATCTATATACAGTAGTATACATAGTACGTAGTGTTGGGAAGACCTGTACTATATGTCATTATATGTATTTAGTATATACGTGGTACATGGGGCAAGTCTGTATATATATATAGGTATAGTCATATGCAGAGTACATAGAACCAAGGTACATAAGCATCGACGTATCAAGGTATGTAGGAAATTATGGAGCATTTGGGTAGGAGAGGAGAAATTCAGAGTGTCTGGTTGACGTTGCTTGGGACCTTTGGAAATCCTGGATTTACCTGAATAATAAAAAAAAAGATAGAGGGTCACGTCGGCCGAAGAGGGTGGTTTTGTACGATCGCTGGAATATTTTCGATTTAGTTAGGAATTGCATGTGCATGACACGCGGGGATTTTCTTTATTTCCAAGATCTGATATCAGTCTTCTGCCTTTGACCTATGACCCCGGAGATCAGAGTAGGAGCGAGTAGAATGATTTTCTTCGCGAAAGGAATAGTCAATGTCGATGGAATTTTTCTGCGAGATTTACTTGAAATCCTGTATCGAGGATGCTGTGTAAATATATATGTATATTTGTTCGGGACTCTTATTTGACTTTTGTGTACATACGTAGGGTACACGATTTTTCGTTTTACTTATTTTATATAATTCGCCTACGTCGGATATGTATTCACACGGTAATCAATTCAGAGACGAAATAAATCGAGAACCCTAAGCGGATCTGGTTAATGCTAATGGCCGATAATGCGGGCATCTAATTTGCGGTCGCTGGATTATTTCAATTAGAGCGACTCGCCGTAACCGAGCGTGGTTACCAGTGCAGGCTCGTATCTGCTCGCACGCATGCATTAACGCTAAACGACGTGCAATGGATTCTATAAGATTGGTGCAATATTAGAAATCGAATGTTTTCATTAAAAATTTCGAAAAGCACTGCGAACAATCGAAATGTCGTTATACAGTATTCTGGTTGATTAGAAGTTTCATTATTTTCCCGCCGCTCGACGAGCCTAACAGACGGAGCCACCGGTCCTGTGCGCATGCGCGGCTGTCTGGCTAACGGGATATACGAATACGTGCTCGAGTGCAATGTGTCTACGAAAGGGCGGAAAATGTTTCGCAATCTACGTTACGTCCAGTAGAGGAGTTTACATACCACTTTCTACATTGCTGGCGTACCTATATGTACTGTGTGTAGTATGTGCTATCAACCGTACGTGGAACAGGAGTAATACGAGAGAACGAGTAGTAGCACGCGCCTACCTAACCTAACCTATTCAGGCCACATACTAATTGGATACCTAGGAGAATATTGGCGTAGCTAAGCTGCCTAGTGTTGTTTATAGCATGGCTACTGAACCCCGTGGAAGGTTTGACGAAGACAATGACCCAGGCAGTCTTACAGGTTAGGAGTCTCCCATGTACCTGGTGTCATTTTATGTTTTCATTTCTTTGTTTCTTGTGTCAGGACTGGACGGAGATCAGTTTCGGAATAAGAACTGCCTGTGGGATTGTTTACAGTGAAATATATCAGGGTCAAGTTTACCAATGCCTATCCTTGTCTTCGTCGAAGTGATATTAAAAGGTTAGCTGAACTGTATTTTATTTTTGTCGAATTAAAATCTTTTTCATAATTTTTTTTTCTTATCTTTTATACGCCGCTCGTCGTTACACCTCCTGTCTCTTCACGTCTACACCGTTACGCTACGTCGACGTAGCCTCCGACGAGGACAGATTTAATTGTCAGACAGTGCAGCCAACTGTCCCGCTAATTACCGTAAAAACATGAAAATTCTGCCGGCTTTGAACAGGTACATGTATGTGTATTGTTATTATATATATATATATGTGTACCTAACACACAGACACTACTTTGTGGCGCATTTTAAAGGAGTCGTCACGCGGACCGGAAGACGCCACTCGTCGTAGGCAGGTTGGGTCAACTCGTGAACGTTGTTAGTCTCGTTTCCACGTGTAGGACGACGTCGCGACGCTTCTAGCAGCGCACTGGAACACGTACGAGCGCAATACCAATGAAGATCCGCGTGGAAGAGAGCTGCAGAATAATTGTCTTCCTGAATGCCTATACTTGACTCGCTTAAGACAGACTCAACCAGGTCAGCCATCCTACCAAACTCTGACTTCCTCTTTACCTCCTAAGTCCCAAGCTCTCATACTAATTTTATAGAGTAACAGTCTGATAAAGGAGTTATTATTAATTTATATTTCCAAGACCTCTGCTCCGACTACCCTCTAATAAAAATGGCCGAATTCAACCCCTATGATTATATTAGGGGTTGGGATCGTGTCCAAGTAAAATTATTGTCGTTTTGACAAAATGAAAGGAACCAAGTCGAATGATATCGGACGAGTATAATTATGGTAGCATGGCGATCGAGGGGTGGTGGTGGGGGTGAGGGGTGGGTATTAAGTCGCGCAAGGGGTTTTTTTTCAAGGCTTTCAAATCCAAGCGGATTCCCATCCTGTACCTATTCTAGGGAGTTTTATAAATCCCAACCGTGCCATCCTTTCCATCAGCCGGATTTCCTTTTCAGGATATTCCAACGGGTTTCCGGGCGCTCCTTTTTCAAGTGGAGGAAGAGGACTCGATTCTGCAAGTGGAAAAATGGGAAATAATAAGGAAGCAAGGAGAGACGCGAGAGAAAGAGAAGATAATTCTACCGGCTAGGAACGACGGGCAGCTTTATAGTCACCAAAGCCGGAAATCTTGAGACGATACGTATCGCCCGGTTGAACGGGATTCTCTGGTTTGAAGTTGCTATGGATTTTATTCCCGTGACGTCACACAGTACAGTCCTTTAAGGACAATGGATCCTTTAACGACCTGGGAGAAAATTATCTACCAATGACAATTTTCCCTGTTACGTCTCCAGGCTTGAAATCGAAGTCGCTGACTGATGGTTAATTGGAGGTCAGTCTTAATGGAAAGTGCTCTGAAGTTGTCTGTATACATACATATATATATCTATATCCACACAGAGCTTATACACTCAACGCGGAGAGAAGTCATTCTAGTTGATAAAAACCTGTAAGAGAAGAAAGTTAATGGCACTTGAGAAAATTGTTTTTCTCTGACAATGAAGAAAAATAAGTGTGACGTGGGCTTATTGGTTATTTTTTTTTTCAAAACACCTAAGACGGAAACTTTTAATTACAATTCTCGATTCGTTATTGTGTTGGTATCAATGGAAAAATCATATAGAGGACGTTGCGTTGTTTTGCTTTACGTCCCTAACGACTTCGTCAAATTACCAGACTTAAGTATGACTACTTCGTACCAGACAGGCTGGCTCTCGTAATAGTCGCAATTAACGACACGCCATGTTTTCGAGTTGGATGCATCTGCATATGGCGACTAGTAACCCGTCAATGTAATATCCTACTCGACTTTTACACGCCGTCATACTAATGAGCTGTTTACGACAGCTGTTTTTTTTTTGTATTTTTTGATTTTTCAAAAGTTATTTTTTTCAAACTATATATATATATACTTCGTTTTTTTATTATACTTTAGGTCGATCGCCGATGCTCACGTGCAACGACCTGCGCGACTCACCGATCAGGTTTTTACCTTTTTAGTCGCCTCATGTGGGTCGTCATAATACGCGCTTAGCTGTACAAGCGACGGAAGCCTTTTTAAACGTATCTGCCTGTATCAGGCACAGTGTTATTACGTAAATTATTTGCGCTGCAAATAAAATTCATGCAACGCAATAACATCGGACGATAACAATTTTCTCGTGACTATTTCAAAAGCTATTATTTTCCCATCTCTCAGTATCATTTATTTATTTCTCTCTCTCTCTCTCTCTTTAACCTCATAGTGGATATTCATGATATTTTCAAATGTCATTAAGCGCACGTGTACACAACGATTCGATTCCATTCAGCTTACCCATTGTTTACGTGCACGTCCAATTCACGTAATCATTTCGTCAAACGTAAACAATCATCGCATCCGTCATTTCCGCAATTGCGAATCAAGCTGTAGGAAGTCGAGGTTGTCTAAGGAGAAAGACGAATCCATTAATTCGTTTACACCAACTCGACACACGTATACTGTCGCTCGTTTAAAATACGCCTTAGTCCAACAAACTTTGAACACCCGGTATATTTTCATTATGACCGACGTGACTCCTTTACGCCCTATATACTTTATATATATATATATATATAGGAAATGAAGGAGGAAACAATTTTTCCATGTTAATACGTAAAGCGAAAATTTCCTTAAGTCTCGTGCTCGTATAAGCGACTGTAAAAAGTCAATGTAATTTACGTGGTTTACATGAAAAAATGCCTTTAGAATTTTTCATATCTCACAAGTTTGAATTTCCCGCCAACTCCTCGTCACGGCGCCAAGGGCCACTTGGGTGCAACGCGAAAACTTCGAGTACTTTCGGTGCACCGAAAGCATCTAAGCTGTTTCCGTCGTCTTGGCTCAAAACTTGCTACGACACTCGAGTCTGACTCGACTTCGCCTTATCTACTTCTGTTTACGCTGTCTTTATGAAAGTAGTTATATACCGTGGTTATCAGACGCGTATAATATAGGTATATGCATATCCATAAAGGCACGCAGGGACACGCGATAAAGTCAGATAAGCTCGGATAGGCCGTCAGGGTAAATCAGACGGCGAACGATTACCACGTTAATTACTCGATTCAATTTCGACTTCGGCTAATTCGAAATTCGTCTTGTTTTCCCGTACGGATGCTCCGGCTAGGCGCTCCTGCAAATTAGGTGAGAATTTATCAACCCTTGGCATTCAGACATTTTACATCTTGCGGGGGTTGCTTTAACTTAGGCTGTATAACTATACTTTGTTACCCTCAATTAAATATCCACTTTCCACCCCTTTCTCTTAACTATCACTATCGCGCTGGTCCTACGTCCTACCCCCCACCTCGGCCAGCATCCCTTGGCAGTATTTCTTTAAGAATAAGGGTAAATCGGCAGGGCATCTAATACAGGGGAAAATTGTTCCAGCCATTTCACCCCTGCTTATTTCACTGGGTCGAAATTCGTTATTTAATCTTATTTAAATTCCTATCGGAAATCGCTACTAATTGGCCGTGTAAGATAAATCTTGAGGCATTGTGAGGGACGATTTTTCTCTTTAATTGACTTTCGACTCAGTCGCCCGTCGGCTATGGTTTTTGGTTTTATTCCGTCTCGTTCGAAGAACCAAGTAAATATACGTGCTTGTGATTATTGACTTGTCTCGCTTTGGATTTTATGCCTTCTTCGTACAGCGTCTTGCCTTACGAGAATTTACAATGAAATCATGCCAATTAGCTTGTCGATGGCTTTCGACGAATTTCTACTTTACCGATCGATCGCGTAGAAATCGATTTTTTTTACGAGGTAAACAGATCAGCACTTTACGTGGGTTTACTGGTTAATTCCAGCTTCTCATCCGCCTCCAGCTTTCTGCGATTCTTCCACAGGAGTCAATATAGAAGGAGAGTAGTGTTGGGTAGGAAGTGTAGTAAGCGAATGGAAAACTGCTTAGGACGAGGATTTCGAATTGGCATTAGAGACTTGATTCTAATTGGGTCAGCGATACCAGCTAAAGCAATCATATACCAAGACCAAAACATATGTTTTGTATGAGAGAGAGACCCTCTAGTGACGTTGATTGAATTAGCTGGTACAAGTCCGTCAACTCGAAACTAAATATCCCACGTATCGTAGTCAGACCGAGAAAGAGAAAGAAGGGGTACCCTGGCAATTTTGTTATATGATACGTCTGTCTTTCTCTAACGCGCCTGAGCACCCATAAGTCCGTCTCTCTCGCACTCACGGCAAGTATAGAAAATTGAAATTTTTCAGTCGAATTCATCTACTTCGTAAACACCTTTCGAAACGGACTGATCGACGTAATTGCGTATTGGATGATTGTTTCTTTTTTTTTTTATGTACTCGTATTATTCATATCGAAAACTTCAATTTTCTTTCACCTACTCTCGCAGTCACTGACTCACGTAAATGTTCTATGACACTCGTGCAATCTGACTGGTACTTTTCGACCGAATTGCTTCGTATATATGTATGTACGTATATCTCTATAAGATATACGGATGTCCGGATCTTCTTATTTACCTGACGAAGCCTGGCGGCAAGTCTTGGTATTAAAATGCGGGAGCATGATTCTAATAGAAGGCATTACGGGGCACGACTGGATGCAAACATCCCCTAATGTATTCATATTGGGCCACCATCCTTACCATCCCTTACTACCCTTACCATTCTCCCAGAACCTCAAAGCGAGAGGGCTCTTCGCTCACTTGCGATATTTGAATTTTAATGTGACCACACACCCTCCACCCCCTAACCACCCTTAACCCATCGCTTTCACCTTGCATCATCCCCATCCGTCGGCTCATCCATTACTTTACGATTTTCTACAGCACCGATCCTACGACCACTGGATTTAACCAGGTACACAGAAGGAGTATCAACTTCGTCTTTCGTATCGATACGTTTTTTTTTTTAATTTTTTTTTTCCGATAATCAAAGAAAAGTATACTTATCAAGGATGTACTTTACTTTTCGAGCAGGGTCGTCTGTGGGAAGAGGTCAAAAAGGTTCAAAGCCATTGAAGGGGTGGGGTAGAGACGGAAGGGAGGAGGGATGGAAAATGGAAGGTAATCAGGGGTACGTATAGGGGATGATTCGCTGTTGATTCCTTTCCTCGGGGAAATGTCCGAGTCGGGTCGGCCAGTCAGAAATAAAAGTAAGGTAATCTCGTAGCCGAGATTTGACTTCCGCGGGTATAAATGCGATAACGTGAATTCTTGGTATACCTGGAGAACCGGAAGTGGGGGTGGGGCGGTGGGAATGAAGGGGGAGGCCAGGGTGCAGCCACGTATAACGAAAGAAGAGGGATGACTCGGAATAAAGTTCGAAGAGGCTGTTATCGCGCGAAGCTCATTGAAATTTTCTTCAAAGTCCCAAGACCTACCCTCGGGAGAATTAAGCCACCAAAGGGGTGGAAATTCGTCGTATCCTTTTCAACTGGCGATACCGCGGCTGCCGGGATCGTCGTTACGTGCCTGTGTATTTTCTACGGAAGGTTCGAGTCCGTCAATAACCTTCGGGGTTACCATAGTAGCCCCCGGAGTCCCCGATGCTTTGTGGATACTCAGGGACTCTTTGTGGACTTCGAGGATCCTCGGGACTCCCAGCGTAAGGGCATGCTCGGGCGATAAAGCAGGGATCTACTGCGAAAGGACGATAATGGATAAGTCGCAGTCTTCTTCGGCACCCCTAGGAGGATGACGTTATTGTTCCCGGCGACCATTGATAATTTGAAATTGGTCAACTGTGAGTCCTCGGTGGAGGGGGCGGGGGGGGGGGGGTCTGTCAAAAAAGGGTGCTCTCGTATTTAATTACACATTCTCTCAGAATCGTTGGCTACCAACCAGTACCTGTCGTCCCGACGTCCTCGCATTCCTAACCTCACGATCACCAACCGACCCTCGTCCTGAACCGACCTTTCCCACCCTCTCGGTACAACCTTACCCTCTCGCCTTCATTGCACCCTTATCCTCTTCATACCACCGACCATTCACCTCTTACCACTCACTGCTCACCATTCACTATTCAAATCTCAAATCCCTTCATAATACGTTTAATCAACACTCTCCTTTCCCACCCTTATTTCCCACCCCCCGCTTACCCCGCCACTCATCCATTTACATCAACTACCACTCACGGCCGTCCAAACTCACTTTTCTCCTTCGCTGAGTGACTCACTCGCTCTTCTTCTCATCCCCTCCCCCCCCCCTTTGGTTCATCCCTTAGAATACTTCTGGTTCGCACTGAAACTACCCTCGACTTTTTTTTGTCTTCGGACGCTCCTAGGCGCCGTCTAGTTTCACCCCTTTTTTTCTGTCACGAATCCTTTTTTTTTTTTGCCTATTTCCACGTACCACCCCTTCTATCTCTTACTACCCTCTCCTGTAAATCATCCCTTGGTCTCTGTTGATCTCGTTCTTTCTTTTTTTTTCCTCGACTCCACTGTCTCTGCAAGATTCTTCAACCCCCTTTTTTTCCGCACACTCCCCACTCTCACCCTCCCTCGGGACGTAAAACACTTTGGCAACCTTACCGAGATGGCGAACAGCCGTGACATTTTATCGCGCTATGCACTAACCTCTTTCGGGCCGGCTTTCCAGTCGCTGCTGCGTATCGGCCCTATTTCGATTCTCCGTTCCTCGCATAACCCTTGCTGTGTTGCACGTGCTGCAGCTTCAAGCGACCTTCGACGAGTTTACCCTCTATTTTATGAAGCCTTACGTTTTACTTTCTGCCTCGTGAAACTCGTAGTACTTTATTTGACGCTATGGAAAACGAGTACTTTTCTCTCTAATGCACTACTCCAGTATATTTGTGCCTGTGTCAGTTTCGTGTGCTCTACCGGGTATCACTAAGCGCATGTACCGGGTGTGTCAATACGACGTTACACGATATACGTACAGCCACGCTGAACCGTGGGAACGAATGGAATTAATGTATCATTTGAAACAGAATCAGCCGTAGTAGTAACAGTCGTAGTCGTAATAGTCGTAGTAGTAATATATCTTATAAATATTGCACGTATCGTATGTCACGTGTAAAATATTATAATAACGTATCAGGAGTATCTGCGAGAGACGTGAAAAATAACGAGGAGCGAGAAAATGATGAATTAATAAACGCAGCAGTTTCCTTTGGGCAATGGACAAATTTCAATATCAAAAATCACTACGACAGTCCCGAATGATTTTTTCAGCTGACTTCATTTGGTTATCAATGACATACGAAATATCCCGATACTACGTGTTCCGCATGGCGATCGAGAAATTCTCGTACGATTTTGCGAACCGTGGATTTTCGCTCTTTTTTTTTATCAACATTTCACGTACCGTGTTTACCGTACGTATTATCTTCGGGACAGGACGAATTTCAATCTGTCCAAATGACACGGCGTCGCGACGTCCTTTTTTACCACGGACGTCAGGGCCGTCAACGCAAAATTTTCGGCGAGTGACAAAACGGACTATTATCGTTTCCCTGTGATTATCAATAAAGAAAAAAGAAATATGTAATATAATTTTTTTTTATTTTATTTTACATTCGACCAATCCACACCTGTCGTATGTACTTTGTCACACGCTGTAAGTCTCCATTATGTATCGCACGTAAAGACGTATATATACGTGACTGTCAATTTGCAAAAAAAAAATAAATTTTTCATTACACAAGAAAATTTATGTAAAATTAAAGGAATGAAATTTTGAGTAAAGAAAATTCTTTATCGGACACTCAAGAATGTCATTTTTCTTTAACTAAAAAGAATGACTGCTCATTTCCTCTCTTACTCTCTCTCGCTACTCTGCGCTCTCATTGTTCTCCAATTCCCAATGCGCCAAAGCCTACGGCTCTCAACAGGCCATGGTATGTATATATATATATAGACTCACGCGTAAAGGAGAGCACTGCAGCTCAGAGTCAGACTTTACGTATACCAGAGGACGGATTATTATTCGCTTGTCGGACTACTCGCAGCATCCTCTGACTCCTTACTTTCTTATTTATTCCCTGTATCCCGGAATTCACCTGATCCCGTGTTATCCTTACGTATAAAGGATATCGTTTATTTTACGTAATACGTAACAATCCTAGGTAGACGCTAGGAGTGGCTGGTACGTTGCAGCTCGTAGAAGGAAATAGGTAGCGAAGAGGGAGTAAGGGAGATGAAAGGAGAATAAGAGCAAGGAAGAAGGGAATAGACTGTGTGAAAATATATAAATGTTAAAAGGATAAAAGAATATATATATATATAATATCCCCTGAGATATTCCTGGTGGCTTCTCATTATTTTTATAAGCGTGTAAACATACATTAAACGACTATACAGATCCTTTATACGCAGCTACCATACGTTTTATTAATCCCGGGCTTTATCTAACCTGTCTTATCAAAGATAATTATGATTGTTATTTTATTGCTGATATATAAGACGTATGAGAAATATGAAATCTTCATTATATTTGTATATTTAATTATTTTATCAACGATCTCGACTTGTACGACGGATGGAAATTTTTGTAAAAAAATATGAAAATTAGGTACGTGCATCTTTTTTTTTAATGGCCGTCGTCAAATCTGACGTAATAAAATAATTGACGATTGCAGCTGGTTTTTGGTTGAAATATCAACGGGAAGGGCGAAACTTTTACTAGTGCAACTAGTGCAACTTGAGCCATCGTGTGTAACCGGAGCTTAATTTAGATGGTTTCCTTTCCTCTTATGTATGCGATATGCATATAGCTATGCTTTTCATATGCATGCATGCATGAGCACATATTTCCATTCTTATGCTCTGGTAACATTTCACTTATTCGCTCTGCCGTTTTTACCTTTGTTGACGGGAGAGTGGACAGTTGCTATACGGCTGGGACAAGTATTGTCATAGGGAGTTTTAACATTAGCAAGTCTTCTAAGGGCGACACTTGTGCTGCAGCTTTGTAATGGGTAGTAAGCAGTGGTATTACTATAGCTAGGTACCTGTCATGTGTAGTAAGTATTACTATAGCTATGGGTGTCTGTCATGGGAATTGACCTGTGATAAAAAGATGAAATTGACACGAGTAGATTTTTTTTTTTAATTTTATAGGTACAATGATTGTTTGTAAAAATGCATTATTATAATTTTTGAAAAAATTATGCAATTTTTTTTTTTGGCTTGCATTTTCTTGTTTGCCTTTTTTTTTGTTAATTTGTAATTTTTTGTTCTTGTTGGCATCTTCGGTCGTTTCGGTATGGAATTTTTGGATGATTCTGTACCCGCTTTTACGTTTCGCGCAGATTGCAGTTTCGTTCATATTTTTGCACTTGCGATATGCACCGATGAGAATTTGATGTGCAGCTAATGGCTTTCTGCATTATTATATTTCACGTCGATTAATTTACTTATGAAACTTTCGTAATCAGAGCGCAACGTACGGTTCGCTCGGCCTCGATAATCATTAGCCGTCGCGGATACCTGATGCAGTTTAATGCAATTTATGCATCCCGAAGATCCTCGGGATGGATAATCTAAATCAACTGATATATAAATAATTTCAATCTGAAATACGTGAATCTTGGAAACGACGCGTGGCTTGGATTACGTAAACACATGAGCGACGTATCGATCGATGAATCATGCAAAAATCGAATCTGGATGGATACTATGATTTTATTTGATTTTAATGGATTTTTTAATTTTCTTTTTTTTTTTTTTTTTTTATTATGCAAGGACTTCACTTTTCGCAAATGAGTTTAAACTGCAGCTAATGCGAAAAGTCCTCGAGCAATTTATTCATGGGATGAAAAGGTGCCGCTCGTTTTTATTCCATTTTTTTTTTTTTTTTTTTCTTCTCTTTCATCTTCCCTTGGCTCGATTCCTCATCTTTCTTCTCTTTGGGCCAAAGCAGCCTCCTTCCTTTTATCTAACACGATGAAGATTTCTCGGCTATGTTCCCTTAGTTTCTATTGCAAGTGTCGGGACGACGCTGGGCGTCGCGACGCCACCCGCTATATTCTTATCGTAATTGGAATCGTTTAGCAGAGGGAAACTTTTACGGATGACGTCATACGCTCGTTTTATCTTTGCGAATTAGGGGTTATCGTCTAATTAGAATTTTCTAAGCATTTATTAGTTTGTCATTTTATCACATATGTTAGATCGTATGTGTAATTTACATATGTAGAAATTTATTATCTACTAGCAAATTTTTCCTTCCGTATAGAAACAACGATTAATGTATGGTATTTAAAGTAATTCAATTATTGACCAGATTAACGTTTAATATTTTTGCGAAATTTTTGCAAATCTTTCTTTTTTTTTTTTAATTATAATTAATTAACCTACACATCGTTGGGCGCCGCGTTGATAACGATATTAACGAAGCCATTAATAATATTTTAATATTTACGTAAAGTCTGTATTTCGTTGTTTCAGCTGACAACCTGGAATATAATGAAAAATGTTGGAATTAACGAAATGCGAATTGCCGTATCTACAAGGTGTTTATATATATATATATATATTATAAAGAAAATTTTCTAAGTAAAATCGAAAATATGTTACACGTCCGTGGGGTCTTTGAATCTTTTTTTTTTTTTTTTTCAAAAACAGCCTGTATAACAATTTTGAGCAAAGGTTGCTCATACTTTTTTGCTGGATTGAAATGAGAATTTCATTGAACCAGATTTTTTACTCTCTCGAATCGTAACTCTTGTTCTCCATGGTTACCAACGGCTGAGACGATAAATGGCATCTGCCAGTATCACCAGTCATTACGAATTATTTAACGCTTCGCATTTTACGGTTTACCTTTTACTACCGCATTAGGCTGCTCCTAAAACCCGCCTCTCTCTCTCTGCCAGCATTGGAACTGGCAATGTGCGAAAAGTGCCAAAAGAGATTCGCTTGAACGCGCGAAGGTCTAAATAAATCGATTGGCAAACTGTATTTAGGGAATAAATTTTTTTTCTATAATTTTCCATTTTTATTTTTACTTGCAAATCCGCGCATACGTTTTTTTTTTTCACGCGAAACCTCGAATAATCGCTCACGCGTGTTATTTTCGAAAAAAATTCGTTAAATTTTTTCCGAATTTTTTTTTTGGCAATTTACTCAAAAATCACGAGACAACCGATTGCGTCGACGTGACGTCATATTTTTGTCAATTCTTTTTTTTTTTTCGTAGCGACGCCAGTCGTTTGGCTAATTGTCAGATTGAAAAGGTTAAGGTTACGTATCGCATGTACGTGACGTGAAAATCCAAATCGAGTGGGTCGCTCGAGTTGGAAAAAAATTAAAGTCTCGTTCCCAACGCGCTTATAGTGGCTGTAACGAACGCGTGTCGCTACTTTATTTCTTTTTTGCCTCTGGCGCAGTTTTCGCGTTCTGCGTAAGAGTGTTGAAAAAAGAGAAAAAAAGGAAAGTAAAGCATCCGAAGCAGAAAGTGTATCAGGGACAAAAAGTATTGTTGCAATAAAAAGGATAATTTTATACGAACACTCGTTAACGAGTCCTCGTAGAAAAAGGCTTTTTGAATTTCGCGCGCACAAAAAAAAAAAAAAATGGCAGCAATTCTCCTGAAAGCTCGTTATTCGCAAGGTACGGTGAGGGTAAAAATGGGAGAGTATTAAAAAAAAAAAAAAAAGGCCAAGTGTGATCGCGTAATCATCGTCGGTCGTTCGCCCTGTAATTAAAAAGCTTTTAGCCGCCTGAGCGTCGACCGGCGTCGCGACGCTTTCTGCTTTGCTTTACGTGCACAGTACCACGACCCCTCGTCCTCCCTGACGTCTTTAACTTCCTTACGTAAAGATTCTTTTCCCTTTTCTCCCTTATTCAAAATCCACATCCCTTATATTTATTATTATTTTACAAACGTCCAGCAACCCCTTCGATTCCAGTTCGAAGTCCGATTCTCAACCCACCCCCGTAACTGTTCCTACGTCAAAGTTCACTCTGTCAGGAAAAATCAACCCTTGGAAAAATCAGTTGGCAGTTTTTTTTTATTATTTCAATATTCGTACTAGTCAATTTTTTTTTGCAAAAAAAATTTTTTTTTTTTTTGCAAAAATTCAAATTCATCAAATTCATGTCGAATCATCGATTTTTAATGGCTGTCAACAATCCCAGGATAACCGCGACTAAGGGTAGCGACGGTGGCGACAGTTTGTGCTACAGTCGTCGCACAGTGGTTTCTTCCTGAGGCATCGGGCTTTATTTAACCTTGTTTTCAGGGAGGATGGCTGCTCTAATCCTTCCCACGTTTCACATCCTTCCTCCATTATCTCATTCTCTCCTTTGCCGATTCTCTCGTTCCGCGCGTGATATCGGTCACTCATTAACATTTTAATCCGATAATAGCCTGACCGGGGAGAAGCAGCCACTTTCCACGCTGTAAAGTAAACCGAGTAAATACGTATGGCTGACTATGTGTGTCTGCATCCCCTTAGCGTTATTAACGGTTGTCGCTAGTAATATTGCCGCTACTCGATTTTCAACCCCTTTAAGCAACATACCTTTCTCGAGACCCAACCGTCCCTCTAATATTATAATCGATCATTATTATTATCCGACAACACGTAAAAGTCGTTTTATTATATTTGTACACGTATTACAGAACCTCCGAACACTTTTAGGGGATGAAAATAAATTGAATCCTAAAATCGAGATTTTTTATTTATTAAAAAAAAAATTTTTTTTTCATCCCTTAAATATATATTTTCGGGTCAGTTTCACCCTTGGTCGTTTGCTTCTCTACTTTTGGGCACTTGGACTTTACACTGGATAACCAATACCAAGCACCTTATAGCGTTATGAAGTTTTCATTAAATTATTCGCGTCGCCAGGCTGCAACTGCGCCTTTAGCGCGGCTGGCGATTCTCATATGGACCACGTGGGGTAGTCGGCTGGTTTACTGAAATTATGCAATTTGAGTTTCTGCATAGAAAAACTTTTTTTTCTGTATATCAACCTACGTCACGAGTCTTGTTAAAACACATCACGGTTATCATTTCCGGTCTGAATGACAAGCAAGAATTTAGTGTTAAATTGTGAGAGCTTTCTCTCGGTTGGTACCCATGATCAGCGATTAAAGTGGTTTAAATGATCAAATTCACTAAGAGCCAAAGCGGAAACTGTGACTGACCATCTTCCTATCTTCTCCTCCTTCCTTTCTTCTTCTTCGCGTTTACTCTGTTTCATTGTTTTGATCCGATTATTCGTTTTTTTTTTTTTTACCCTCCCGAGCAACCTCAGCTAGCACAACGTTAAATCTCACGCTGGTCTTGCTGCTCTTCGATCTTCCTTAACATTTCCTTTTTTTTTTTTTTCCCACCTAATTTTCTTCCTTTTTCTTTTCTTTCTCTTCATTCTCTTTCTCCTTACTTCCGACCGCAATGTTTCAGTTTTAGCCCGAGTTTCCCCGGCAGGAATTAACGGGCGCCGCAGCGGCTACCGTAACTCACCGGAACTCGTTACACTTTATGAAATGAAATGGACGCTAAATGAAAACTTACATTCTTCTGCCCGTAAAGTTTCGTTCCCACCATCGGGACTTATTTCTAGTACTCGACTGGCTTTAGTCACCGTAAACCATTGCCCGTGACGTAGCGCGTCCTTCTGTTTCTTCTTTTCCTCCAGTCATACTTTTAGTTACCCAACCACCCACCAACCATAAACCATAAGCTAGGAGACCCATAAACGGAAGCGGCATGACTTTTAGTACCCCAACCTGTGAGACCCCCTTAACCTCAAAAACCTCTTGACATCCCACACTGACCTCGGTTCGATTCCTCGTTTTTTAATAAAAATTCCAACCTTCACCTTTTTTAAGATCAACTTTACAAACCCACTTTTTTTTCATAAACCCAAACCTGCTCTTGTTTCTGCTGTTCAAGGCTTATCGAGAATGTTCAGTGACCCAGTTCGTTATGTTTTGTATTGATTATGACTTTCGATAATTCTAATGATCAACTTACTTTTTGAATTTCGTCCTTTTATCTTTGATTCTCTTTTTACTCTCGACCTAGCGTGTTAGGAACTTGGACAATTTTTGTCGCGTGACAAAATAATCTGTGGAAACGGACCTTTAGGATTAACAGCTTTACACGTCGTGTCTCGTACCAACATAAATCATGGCCAACCTAAGGAAGTTGTATCACATGCTAGCTGAAATTAACAGTGTCATTATTTCGTATGATTGATATCAAGCGATAAAAAGTTTCGTCAAACCAAACTGTTCGAAAAGCGCTCAACCGAGAGTGTATTTGTTCTGTGTGAATTTTATTTCTATAAAACGTCGCAAGCTTGACTTAACGAAGGCAAAGCTTGTTATCTTAACTCCATCGCGCAATTATAACAAAAATTCGATCAAGTTCACTCGACTACGTCACAGGTAATGCAAACCAAGTGAACAATGTTTGGTTCAAACATCAGTTGCTTCGATTCGTTCATATTAGCGTTAGAGAAACTACAAGTGCTGCCCTCTGTGAAGCGGAATTCCGTTAGAACGTCTACCCGCGCAGATAGAAAAATACATAGTCTGTAAATTGACCCAAAAATTTATTTCAATACTTTCTTACTCGACTGTACAAAGACCATACCTCAATGACTACGCATACCGTAGGTAATTTGCAACCTCAGGATTTGGTTCAATTATTTTTCTTTTTTGGTATAGTCAAAAGTATAAGTCACGACTATGTCCTATTGACATAACTGACCCTAAACTTAAGAATAGGGACTTTTGTAAATAGCCCTAAAACCGATCGATACTAAACCCAAAAATATTGATAAGGTATAAATAATTGAGGTAAATCCAAGTTTGGAAATTATCATACAAATTAACGTTACCCATTGATATTTTGAGAATTGACGTATATTTACGTATACAAAATTTCTTTAACATTCACATGTAATATCCAAAGTGATACGAGCCCCGCAATGAATTATTTCAAAAATAAGTAATTACTAACTGATTTTCGAAAAATCAATGTCCCGATTTCCAAATGACATCTCAGACCTGAGCCAATGGCGCTATGAGTTCCATGTACCCCAATGGCGTCGGTATGAGATGTTACCACCATGGGAGGGTGTAGATACTGATTTACAGCCCCTAGTCACGTCATGAAAAGCCACCTAGTATATAACCAAACACAGGCGTACCAACCCCATAAGCAAAAACCAGGAACCCAAAACTGGCTCCACCAGGTATAAGAGACTCCAACGTTCAAAAGCCATTGGGTTTCTTTCTTTTATCCCAACCGCTATTACACCTAAGTCTACATACAGCACATGCAGATATAAAGACACAAAATAGTCCAATGGACCACAAGACACATAAAACAAAATCCTGACCAGAACCAACCCTTGTATTATCGAAACTTACCCCAAAAATTCTTCTCCACCCCGATCAACAATTTTACCTGCAGTAGATGCTGGTGTCAGCCAAAGCGGAAGTTTAGTTAAAAATCTGAGCTAAGTGTCGAGCAATATTTTCCTGGCTTCCCACTTCCGGTCTCTGACCCATAGTTGGTTGGGTTGGAGCTCCAGCCAGACTAACCATAACCCAACTAAGGGAAGCGTCTACGATAGTCTAAGGTTACCAGAGTTATCGATGCGCGTTTCCAAAACAGGTGAATATTCTGTAAGTTTTCACAACCCTTATCATCCAGCTGGATGCACCCTGGTGCTAATGAAAAAGTTTTTGTTATTTCTTTCCACGTTTATGGCTCCCTGGAATAGTCTACCTCGGTTCCGTTACTGAGAATTACTTCAGCTGGCAGGTAACCCTCCCCCTACTTCCCCCACTATCCAACAATCCAGTGACTTCCAGGTTCGTTGTGGCTTGTGGGTTCTAGGTTGTAGATCCCATTTCCCTCGTACCCACTAGGTACGACCTAGCTCCTAGTGGGAATCCGCTGAGGATGCCATCTAGGTGTGGCTGTTATCTCTACTAGGGAACCCAGTGTCTTCCAGTCTGCGGCCAACTGGTCCATAGGAGAACAGTGGAGTCTGACGTTAGCCGCTAATGAGACTCTGTTGGCTCCGTTAATGTGATTCGGCGTCCAGGCCAACACCGGAATAGAAACGAGTCAGGTAGCAGCAGAAAATGTTTCTGTCGGTCGAGAGAGAAATGGCGAGAGGGGTTAAAGGAGGGAGAAGGAAGGAAATACGTACGGGGATGAATTTCTAGTCACGGGGATGAACGTTGATACCGACTTGGCTAGGACTAGGGTGAAACGACCTGTTCGAAAAATTGAAAATTCAATTACCTCTTACGGGATTCTTGACATTTTAAAAACTCCTTCTAGTCGTGGCCTTTGATCTACTATAAAATCGAATTACGGTTCTATTCCGAAAACTTTTCTTTTCAGTGCCACTCCTGGTCGCTTCTGTCTGAAGGTCGATTGTATTCAATTTTTGGGTTTTTTTTTTTTTCGCTCCTATCACCTTTTGTCGCTCTTGATAAAAGCCTGGCTGAGTCTATTCTTGAGAATTTAACCATTTTTTTTTCTTTACCCTCCATGACGACCTTGCCAATTTTTATTATATTTTACAATTTTTTTTACAAATTTCTCACGTCATAAGCTATCGCTACTGATGTTTTCACTCTGAAAAATTCTTGGTACCTGCCGGCAGCCATTTTGGTCTCAAGTATTAAAGAGACAATTTACGTCCTTGGGTCCAATTGCTGCTGATAATTTTTGGCAAAAATTTTGCGATACCTTTTTTTTCCACTTTTCAAATTACCGCCAAGATCGTTTCTTCCCTCTTTTCGCAATTTTTCCCCGATGCTTTTTCGCCAATGGAAAAGTTCTTGTCTCACCGAATAAAGTGGCTTTCAGGTTGGATCTGGAAGGATTGTTGCAGTCAGTAGCAACGCTCGCGATTTCTTCCCGATATTTTAGCGAACAGCAAGGCAGCTTGGTTCTGCACAATGGCGTATCGAGTGGCTTCTCCCTTTTTCCCTCGGAAGGGATAGGAGTTCAGTTAAGAAAACTGCTCTTTCACTGCACCTCGATGCATAAACCAAAACATAGTTTTCTTCCTTACCCACGCAATGCCATACAGGATTTATAATTTCAAAAATTTGACACACCAATTTTCAGGCAAATTTTTAAAAATCTGCAAATCACAACCAGCTATCAGTATTTAGGCGTAAACGTACCTGGCTCTAAAAATAATAATAACAACAAGAAAAAGAGGTAAAATTTCTGCCAACAGATTCACGTGAAATTTGCATCCCTTACTAGGGACGATTAATCAACGGGCTACATATAATAACCAGCGCGAATACATTGAATAACATCAAGAACAAACTGATTTGCAAATTTCTACTTATCACTTGCATTATTAATATTTTCCAAAATTTACGATATTTTAATTATTCTATATATATATATAATGTTCGAATTTTTATTTTTTTCAGTTTCCCAGTAAATATTGCTATATCTACAATCTATAGTACATTTACAGTAACTCCTAGAACGGATCTATATATATAGCTGTATATCCAGTACGATATGCAAATAGACGAATAGTGGTTGTTGGGATCGAGGTGAAATTTGCAAATGTTGGCAAACAGTTATTCGCAGATAAGACCACGAGCTGATCGTAAACGTCGGCTGATGCAGATAATAATAGTGAGATTGTCAGTGTAGTTGTACAGTATGAGGGGTTGCAATGGATTGATGGGGTCTTCATGAATATGCATTTCTAAAGGGTAGAAAGCAACCTTGGCGCAACCCCCCAAGGGGTTGTCTGCGGTTCGACATTAAAGATTCGGTCCGAAATCTTAAATCAACAAGATGCAGTTCGCCCTGTTCATTCATTTCTTCATCGAGCTGATAGCTGTTATGGGGTTGAATCCAGGTGAAACTACCCTTGCCGAGGAAGATGCTGGTTGGGTCTGATTATTCTCTAAGGGAAGCTCATGGGACGTATCGGAGACGTGCGATATTGTTCATTGGTGCTTGGTAAGTTTTTCCACCCCCCCCCCCCCCGTGTTCGTTAGTTTCTAAGGGTGCTTGAGCAGGAGTGGTGGAAGCCGCGGTTGCAAACTTGAGCTTTCAAGGGGCTCGGGTTTCAGTTCAAGGGCGAGTCGAGAACTAGAAGTAAGTGAAGAAGGTGTTGAAGGTGACGAAGGGGTAAGAAAAAGTTCAGCTTCGAATGAAGGGGTGGATGGGAAAGCGACGCTTGGGATGTTCAAGGATTATATATATATATATACAAAAAAGGGGGTTGGTTATTCTTATGACATGAAAGAGGGGTGATATTTGTGTCGTGTAATTTCACGGCGGGGTTGATATGGAATCTGTATAAATTAGTTAATACGTACCTGCTGGATAATCGCGTTAGATAATAGGGCGCATGGGGTGGGGGTGTGTAGGGGTTGAACGTCATGCGAATAGGGGTTGGGTAAAATCAGTATTTTATGTTTGCGGTCAGAAGCGACATAAACGTGGAGATGTGTAGTCGGTGTATAAGCCGTGCAAAGGGGGTTGGTCAGGGGGTGTAGGTTAGGTAACCTACCCGTATAATTGTGAGGGTGCGATAATACCAGGACTCTTGGCTCGGAAGGCAAAAGTAATCGGGTGAGTCGATGCTCGTTCTAGATCGTAGAAAAAAAGTCAACCAGGGAGAAAATTAAAGATAGGGGATGAAAAAAAGAAAAAAAAAATCGAAGAAACCCAGATACAGCGAGTTTATCAATTTTTGTCTTTTTTTTATTCTCGTACGTAAGACTTCATCTTACGTACGACGTACGTCGTTTTAGATGCTTTCATTAGAATTGACAATATCAATAATCTTCGATAGTATCGATCTTCAGATTTCAATTGATCCAGAGAATCTATCGATAATTGCGCAATGCAACATGTTAATAATGTCAATGAAATTTTGTACGTGTTTAAGTATAAATTGTATCGCCTATAAATCAAATGACCACGTGGCATTAAAATCGACACCAAACAATTTGACTTACGTCAGATCCTCAAAATTTATTCAAATTACCATCGAAAATGCTTTGCGTGACAATTCGATACATTTTTCCGATCGAACGTTAATAGTCGATTACATTATTGTCATCCCACCCTATTAAGAATTGACGAAGACATTCGATTATTCGCATTAACTTGGAGGGTTGCTCGAAACAACTCGAGAAGGGTCCAACGATAAGATAAAGCTAAAGGGTCCAGGATGGAAGACGGGAATGGGTCAAGGAAAGAAGTTAAGGTCAAAGGTCGCTCTCACACCTCGTAAACCTCCTACGAAACGTATAAAAATACCTTGGCAACCGGGGGGTTGGAGTCTGTGGGATTGGTCCAGCGGTCAGGAACAATTTACTAACTTTTACAAAAGTCCAGGACGGCGGGCCAAATTATATAAATAAATCAGCCACTAACTACCCCCAGCTAGCTTTCGTATAGTCAACCCTTGTACCGGGGGGTTAAAGGGTACGAGGCAGCACCCTGTGTCCCATGTCCCATGAGCCCCGCTCTGCTTTTCTGACCACAGAAATTTGCTCGGTAGTCTTGTCTTCCCCTCCCCACCCCCCTACCCATCCATATGTGATTACATACATAACGTATATGTATATGCTTTATATACTCTACACCCTATACACCCTGTACACGTAATAGACAGACCCTGTATGTGCCATGTTATTTAAGTGCACACGTGTGCCAAATGAGTGCACCAAAATTCAAGCTAAAAGCACCGAAGTAATCCTCGTTATTAGTTTTTGGATTTTATACATTTTTCTATATTTTCACACCCTACCACCTTACTGGTTAATAATCTTCGCCTCTTTTACGATACTTTCTCTCCGTTCCTATTACTCTGCTGGCTTACGAGTTGTTTTAGACTTTATAGGGATTTTCAGTTTCGTGCGTGCAGTCGTCCCAGGGGATGTTTATTCACGCTTTCCTACGGCTCATTTCTTTCCAACTTTTTACAGGTGCTGGATTTCCTCTATGCACGTCTCGTTCATATATTCGAGACCCGAACCACCCCATTCCACGTACCCTTATTCTGCTTTGATTTACTTTTATTTACATTTTCTCAGCATCCCTCACGAAATGGCTTCCGGCAGTCGTGGTTCGCTCGCCCTTTTACGTCACCCCTATTCAAAATATCATAGTCTAGTTCCTTTTTTTTGAGGGAGGGGGGGGGGGTACTCCTCTCGAACTAGGAGGGTTACGTCATACACGTAATAGCGGAAACGTGTAAGATTTTTTTACGAACCCATCAGGCAGATCCTTCGGCTTGATAATAATGTTAAAAAGAATGAATTTCCATAAAAAAAAATTACTAAATCACGAATCTTTACAAAGTGCACTACGTTCACCCTTATCACGCTTTTAACTTTCACTTTACAACAGACTAACATGACTGATATCAACCGACCGAGACGTCCCTCTCGCGCGATTAGAATCGTCGCGTGTCCCGAGGCTACAACTTTTTCAAGGTCACCGTCGCTCGCAGCCCAACAAAAAAATAAGAACTTTCAGCCATCCCTACTCCTGCAAGACACAGACTCTCCAGACCTTCCCCACTACCAAATCACAAGGCGTCAACCTCAAACTTTATAACTAACCTCAAAGTCCCACGCTGTCTAACGTAAAAGTAACACAGAAATACAAGCAGCCATACTTTATCCCCTATAAAAATTCCCTAGTCCAATCACAAAGAAGAACTAACCCCCCTGCTTAAAAGCCTAGATGAATAATAACAAAGTACCTAACCCCACCTATTTAGAGACAATCTCAAAGATTACTATTATCATTATTTTCCCAGACACCAAGGACGCAGCATCCAAGCCAACGACTACGCATCCTGGACCAGTATGAATGGTCCAGTGATATCCCAGACTACGATCCACACAGTGGTTGCTTTAAAATTGCGTAACTCACTCAAAACAGACCCCGCCTGTCTAACGCATAGTACGTGCATATACAGACTGCTGGACAGGCAAGTAGATACGTGAGCTCAGCCAAATACGTGCATTCTAGTTATTACGGTTAACGAGACTCTATCTGGATCCGTCAACTGCGACTATACGACTGCCTGGTCTGTCCCTTGCATTGGCATTGCCAGAATTTGGTTGGGTTTATTTGTCCGTCTGGCTCTTATTCCGAGTAACCAGTTCATCCCGTCCGTTTCATATAGTTGGGCGTACAGCCCAGTGCGTGCTGTACAGGTTCGCATGCAAGTGGGTTAATAATTTCTTATAGCTATAGCTATAGAGTCAGAGGTATAGTTAATTATGGGGTTTGTCAACTGTTATGGTCCATATTGATTCCACAGGCAATTACGACCCTACGGTTCGTCGTGTGCTGTATACCAATGTACACACTGTATACGGGGATGCTGAGGATGGACCGGATGAGCGAAGAAGGGGTTGGAGGGGGGTTGATTGACGTGCTACGGCACGTGGGAAAATTCATTTATACAGCTGCACATGTCCCCTAGAATTTCCCTCCGCGACACGCGATGACTGACCGCGGCTTTTCCTTTATGCTGATCAACGCGAATGGCTGCTCGTTGCAGAAGCTTGCGAATTTGCGAAATGCGTAATGCAGTTTCCGTCCCTCATTCGATATCGCACCTTCCTCTGCTATACGACCGTCGCCCTTTGCGTGCACCCCTTGTAATTATATCTTGCTACGCCCCTGAGTGCATTGACTGCACGGACGCAGGGCGTTACGGGCCAGACTGTCGCTGTGGACGCGCTGTGCTGCCTCGAGTATCTGGATTAGAATATCCGTTTGACGACGGCGAACCTGCGTGGAAAATAATAATGGTGATAGGAAATTAATAATTTTTTGAAAATTATTTCATGGCTATTTTTTTTTTTTAAGGACAGTTTCAAATTTTACCTGTCAACCTTCCTATACCTGTAGATATTTTATATACCGGCATCTTTACGAGGTCTCGTACTTCGCCGTACTCTATACTCTTTTATAGCTCACCAGGAGTTTTCACAATTTTCTCAAGATCTTCTCGGCGACGCTTTTCCTCGAGGTTCATTGCTTTTCCACGTTCCAAACTTTTTATGAGGATCCATCGTACGCGTACCATTTATCTGTACCTGTGCGTAAATATATGTATTAGATATATACATATATACCTGAGTAATATATATAACATATACAGTCTGTTTCATCTAAAGCGTCGACCTCACTCGAGGTTTTAACACATAATTCATTGATATCCTCACCATGTGAAAATCTAGTGTATTAAATGAAACACCCTATATAATCACGATACAATCATATTGGTATATATATATATATATATATATCCCATATATGTACCTGGATACGGTAGAAATAAAAGAAGCCACGTAAATGGCTGTTTTTCTAATCTGCCTTCAACTTTTTCCATTTCTTCCTCCTTTCACCACCTCACCTCTCTTGGCATTGTTTTTTCGGTTGGTTATAAAGCGACGAGTTTTAATGGCGATAAGCGATCAGCGCCGCGACGGCCGTTCGTCGTCGCTGTATTTGTCTCTGCTAAATGCTCCTTGGTCCCGTTGAAGAATTGCGGTGGTTTCTTTGAAAATACGAAGGAAAGATAAACGAGAGAAAAAGTGTGGAGAATGAGGTAGAAAATCGTACGGATCGCGAATAGGCGCGTGCGTCGCACATCTGGCTGCTATTCACGCGCTCAGGTCTCGTTTACAAGGGACGCTCGAAACTTTTCATATTAAATTTCCCTGCGAAACCTCTCGACGCATTTTCAACCTTGTTAGGAAGATTTTCTCGTTCTCGCGGTGAACTCGTATGGGGCACTGTGTGTAACAATGTATATGCCTTTTATGACATGGAGAGATATATCTGTATATAGTATATATACTTCAGTCTGTACTGTGCACATATACTTGTATGTACTGTATGTATATATAACGAGGACGAAGAATTGCGGAATGAGGAGCAAACGCTTCGCCATAGATTCTACGTACTTTTCTATTGTTCGACCTGCATTATATTCCGCTTGTCGAAACGCGTCCGTTTACGTTTCGTATAATAGAAAGAATATATGTATATACAGATATAGCGGAAAACGAGAATCTGTGGTAAATGTAACAAAAATCGTGTGGACGTGTGTGTGTTTGTAGATTATTTTAAAATGTCATAGCCGAGGCGCAGTATCGTATTGGAAAATCAAATCAGCCAGATTAACCGTCATGACGTCATCGTCTTTGTTATTTTCTTTAAAATTTCCCCAAGCGTCCTACGTTTGTTTACGTATGCTTAACTCGACGCCCTTGTTTTTGTTTAATGTTGCGTGCAGATATTCTCTTCTTGGCTCTTTCATTTTCTTCCCTTTCATTAGCATTTGCTTTACTTAACCGTTCCATTTTTTCGCTCCCTTTCACCCTCGTTAGAGCCACTCCTGCCGCGGAACACGGGTCACAGGTCATACACAGGTCACAGGGCGCAGTCCTTGCTTTATGAAAAAGAAAAACATTCAGTTTCGAGATACAAAGATAATAGCTGTGTAATATATATTCTCGTTATGGTAATGGCAATGTTTATAATTGTATTTGATATTTCTGATTATGTCTGAAAAGTAACAGGGAGCTTTGTCATTGTTTGGCACATTGACACATTGATACGTTGACACGGATTTGGCAGGGTTGCTAAACGCTGTTTCTTTTTTATTGATTTACCTGATGTCATCCCGGTGCTGCGATTTGTAAGAATGTGATACGATCGCACTGGTTAGAGCTATTTATGGTTCCGTGAAAAATCGCATGGTTCGAGCGTCTTGCCGGTAGATGTCGACAGTGTCGCCCTCTCGCGTGGCGACGACGCGAGTAAACAGTAAATCGTCGTGAAATTTATGAACGTCACTAAGTACGCTTCGAACTTTTAACGCTTTTCATGAAAAGTTCGAAGCTCCGGCGGGATACTGTGTTTCCATGAAAAAAAAAAAGTTCCAAGTCACAAAGCATCCTGGCTGCATAAGCGTAATTGAAACTTTAATGGACGCCGATGCGGCTGGCTTGCAACGTCAAGTAAAAACTAGGTAACTCGTGTTGTGACGGGTGAAGCGTGGAAAGGAGCGAGGAGGGAAGTAAGGGATAAAGGATGAAAGCGAGAGAAAGAAGAATCGAGTGAGAGGAGGACAGAAGAAAAAGCCTGAGGCAAACGGAAAAATATTATTGCTCTGTGCAGTGTACAATGGACTGTTGCAGCTGTCGTGTATATTTCAATCGGCGTTTAGTACGTACTATTTATCAAGTGAATGTGGCTGCGGACCATTTTTGGCCTAGGGAATTTTACCTCGACTCTACTCACGGTAAACTGCCGCATTTTATACCAGGTTATAAATCCACTATTTTAATACAGTATTTCTCTTTGACTCTTGTCAATCTCGATAGTTATGTACACATCGTGATTTTTCTCTCTCTCATAACCTCAAAAACAGTGTCGCTCCTGTGCTGGTTTCGTTACGTCAAAACAAACGATAAGTCGAGCAGCACCAACGGCCTACGTACATTAACGTGAATCAGTGTGTGAAAGTGCGTGAAGTTACCAAGAGACTACGAGGTGAAGAGTGCGGAGAGAAAATGAAGAGGGAGACTGCAATCATGATAACGAAGACAACAAGGACTTCCTGTAAGCCTACAAGGTATCCCCGTCCTACGACCCGCCTATCTACAGGGTGTCAAGAAAATAACTCCCAGCCGGAATTCTTATTATCATTCCCACGTCGCAAACGACGTCACTTCTTGTTTTGACTTTTATCGATCCTCCGTCAATGCCCTTTCGCCCTCTGTCGCCTTTCTGTCTCGACTAACCTTAGCATCTTTTTCTTTACTTTTTTTTTTATTCTTACTTACCGACTGTTACTTGACTATCTCTTGCTTTATCTTTACCTCTAGTCGCGATTCTCTCTCACCTTTTTCTTTTTTTTTCTTTTTTTTTTCATCTGTCTTTTTTATTTAGCAACTCACCACAGGCTAAAGAGTAACGGCTCAAGTTATATCGAGGGCGAAAACAGAGAGACTCTCAATCGGATTACGCTCGTCATTACAACTTTCCCGTTTCTCCGTTCTACGGGTGTAGAGTACGCGTATTTCTTCTTCACTTTTTTCTTTCTTCCCTTCCTCTCCCATAACATTAACATACTTTCTCGCTTATATCCTTGGATACGAATTCTGCTGGATGCAGAAATTATATCGTCAGCTACTCCAGGTCGGATTTCTTTATTCTTTTTTTCTCTTCATTTACTCTGTCCCTCTTCTTCGTATATCCCTTGTTTTTCTCGAGTACCAACTTTTTACCTTGTTTCTGGCATACCGAATATTCCTCAAAATCATTATACGATTTACATTGAAATTTTACTGAAATCCCATAAGTCCGTTAGACAATTTAGGTTATAAAAAGCCAACCTTCGTCTTTCGATATTAATTTATTATCAGCTCAAGAGTAATTCGCTCGGATTTCTAACTCCTTCAGCATCCTCAATCTTATCATCCCAATGTCTTCTCTCTGTACTCTAATGTAATATCTTTACAGTCAACCTGTCTCTTATCTATACGTACGAGTATTGCGCAAGGAGCGGCAACCGTAAAAAAACATCCTCGACCCATCAATCCGAACAAAGTGAATTTGCAGCCGGTGGGTAAAAAGAGAGAAATAAAAAAGGACAAGAAATAACGACTAGAAGGTATAGAGCGAAGGATATAAGACGCCGAGAAGAAGACACAGGAATGACGAAGGTAAAGGACGAACAGTTGGCACAGATCCCATTGGGATGCTGCGTACCGCAAGAGAGAAGATAATCTTCTTTGTGATTCTTGTAATCCTCGTGATCTTTCCTCATCGACGGTAATCATTGTAATCTCGTCATGAAATAAAGGGGATAAAGGCTACTGCAGGGTTCGACGCGCCTCTGGCGGGTAAATCGAGAACCCTAAATCCAAATTCACGAGTACAAGCGAACAGAAAAGAAATTCAATGAAAAGAAAATATAGTAATGGCGACGGCTGTCGCGCTCATGTATTCCCTGATTGGCGCTCGGTCGTCCACGTGTGTGTGACTGCGAGTGTGTATGCGTGCCAATTCTTGGTATTAGAATGCTTTTTTATTTTTTTCCCTCCATTTCTTTTTCATCCTTCCTATACTCTTCTCTCTCTCGCTCTACAGCTTGCTTATGTCTCTTTTCTCTCTTTCCTCATCAATGGCCGTCCCTCGACCATTCTTTTCCATGAAAAGGGCCGCCATAAACGAAATCCCTTGGTCGATCTCAGAAATTCAACTTAAGGGTATGAAAACTCAATCGTTCCTGATATAATTGATCCTCGACTTGACGAAATCCAAGAAGACCCGTTTCGTCTTTCCAACGTTTCAATTCAACGCCTCTCGCATATAAGACCAGGCGCGTTGCTCCTTTCTACTATATCCGTCACGTCTATATTTATTCCTACCTCGTGACCTGCTTCCTTCTTATTTCGCTTCCTTCTTGGATTCGCCTGAAAATTGCCTCGGCGATTGTCAACGCGAACTGCCGCAAAGGATCCACAGGTCGTCGGTTAACGTTTTCTCGGGCTGGACAATTTTACTGGATTTTACGTACGTCGTATTTATCATTGCTAAGGACTTTTCGTCGCGCACGAACCACGCTGGTTGGTATCGTCAATATAAAGTACAGGAAACTCGTAATTGGTGGTACTGATTATTTTCGTTTTTCGTAATCAAAAAAAGGGACGAGTACAGTCCGAGTCAAAATCTTCAATACTCCCTAATTCTACATACACGACTAGCCTGTATCTCACGTACTGTTTTGACTGGAATTTTTTAGCAGAACCTCGACGTAAGCGACGATTCATTTTTTTGGCTTTTTTTTTGCAACTTATTATTTTGCCATACAACATTTTTTTTTTTCTCTTCCACTTCGACTTTACCTATTATCCAGCAATCTAACTGTTAACCCGTCCCTGTTAGATTTGTCTGACATAACTCGAACGTCTCTACTGCATACTTTAAAACCTCCTTATTTTTTTCTCACTTTTTTTTTTCACTCTTTTTTTCTCTCATATCACGTAGCATCGGGATTTCGTCGAAATCGTCCAGGGGACTAAAATGAAGCGTCGGCGCGTGACTCAATCGAAATCTCTCGAGGAAACCTTTGACTTTTTACCGATGGAAATATATGAAATGTGAAACCGTTGTGTACGCGTCTCGTAGGTATCTTACGTAACATCATATTATTCCGTATACTCGCTTGTAAACAACAAGTATTGATCGATATTTTTATTCGAAACCATTCAGCCGCGTTTCCTTACTTCAAAGGTACCTTTTGTGCGTCGTAACACAGAAATGGCTGACCTACAATTTCATCCGTGTTTAATATACTTAATGCTTTTCAATTGTCACATATATCAGACGGGTCTGCTTGTACTATATATATATATTTCATTCTCTACAGCGACACTTTGAACCCTCGTAATTCGTTCTCTCGCTCGCACTCGTCAATTTCTTAGGATTTCACACTCTCTCTCTCTCTCTCCCGGTCTCTTCTATCCCCCTGTCTAGCCTCTCTATAGTATTACATATGGAATATTTTCGAAAACATGACATTGAGTACTAATTTTTGAGTAAATAAGCAGGAAAAAAATTTTGCAAAATTTTCATTAAAGATGAGAGATCATCTGATACGGAATATCAATGTAAGAATAAAGTCATCAAAAGGCATTGAAGATTAATAAATAATTTTCACAGAAAGAAGATGCATATATATATATATATATATATATATATATATATATATACACATTGTAATCCTTCTGTTAGATACCTAACCGACAGTTAAGGACGATTGAAGAGAGGAAGGATTAGGACGGGATGATCGAGGATCAGGAAGATGCTGTGGACGGCCAGGAAGGCTTCCTGAAATATTGGTAAAATCGACGGACGAAGTCTCTTATTTGGCTTCTTATAGGAGCGGATGAGTTCTGCAAAAAGGACATTAGCGCGATTGTCAGTTGAGCAAGGGGAGTTTGATGAACCCTAGGATGGTCCAGGTTCATCTCCGTAAACCGTTGAATCCAGCATCCCTCGCGTAGGGCCAGGAGCAATCTCATCGCTGGTTCGTTCGGCCACACACAGACACTTATGATTTAATTACTTAGAAAGCAATCAGATTAACTTCCGGTTACAACTTGGCTGCGTCTATTAAAGGCCAAATTGTAGAAAATCTTGATACTATATCGTGTGATACTCGATTAACCTAATTAGCTATTGATTGATCGGCACGTATTTATGACCTGGAAATAACACGTCAACGAGAGAGAAACTCGATGTGAATCACTAGTTGCGTTTCGTTAATTAATTCATAACTGTAATATCCATTGGTGGTCACGTGGTGTGGATGTAATTTTTTTTTTTTTTTTTTTTTTAGTGTAGATACAAATCTACGTATTATTAAATTATGCGAATTCGTATGTGCAAAAAAAAATAATTTATTCTACGATACCAAATATCCCTAGAAAAAAACACTATGGTTATTTCTACAGATACGTATTGCTGTATCTGCCGTTCGTGATATTCA